>APFE031174691.1:51109-73551 GCA_000404065.3 Pinus taeda | reverse complement strand
AGATGTAAAAGAAGAGGCTTATAACTAAGGAGGTCCAGATTGTCCTTCTTCACAATCCTACTATATCACAATCACCATTGCTTCAAACCAGAAATGCATAAATAACTTCAAATGAGAAATGGAGAATGAAATTCAGTTTTAGTTCAAGATCAAATTGAAGGGGAATTTAACTTAAATTCCTTTGTGTCCCTTCATATGTAGATTAGAATTAAACCAATATTCGTTCAACAATCATCACACATCTAAATACATTTGCAACAAAAACTAGTCTATGAAAACTATGAAAATTGAACCAAGAAGTGTACTTAGCTTGGTGTGGGGGCCCTCCACCCTTGCCTTGCAAACTTGAAGAAATCTTAGCGACAACAACTTTAATAAATCAACCAAGCATGAACAACAAATTGGAATGAAACAAGTTCTTCAAATTAGCTCCCAACTCAAATTATACAAAAGTTACATACAAATCCCATTTCAAAAGCCATCAAAGTCTTGGCTTTAAATAGAGGTTTAATGAAACAAACTGATCTATATTATCTCTAACACTCATATCTACTCATATCCACCTATCTAAGTCGAACTCATCCAATTCATCCCAAGGAATATGGTCAATCCCATAAAATCTCAAAACTGCCTTATTTTCTAGGGATTTTCTAGTGACTAGTCATGTTTGACCAGCCTTGATCGGGCCTAATAAAGCTTGTTCTGGCCAAACCAAGTGGAGTTAGCTTAGTCCTAGTTTCCAAGTTGTCCATCCATGCATCAAACTCAAGCCCAAGTGTCCTGCAAACATGTCATCCACATAGCTATTACGGGAATTTATGATTCAGTCCAAAATTGCACTTGAAACTCAATTTTCATAAAAAACTTCTAGAAATTGCAAAATTAAAATTAAACACCTGAATATGCATAAAATACATCAAAATGAGATGGATGTGATGGAAAATGGATGGAAAATATAAGGATTAAGTATGTTTCCCTAAGCAAAAAATAGACCAAAACTGAGGGCCAACAGAAGGTCTAGGCTAGAGACGTGTTCCGGCGCCTTTAAACCTAACAATTGTCCTTCCCTTCAGCACTAGACAGCGCTAGTACAAACTTGCGCTCCCCGTACCGTGGTGTATATAAAGGGATACCCCACTTGGTTGCAATCCTTTATCCATAGGAAGCTGAGTCTGCCGCCTTGTAAACATGATACACCAAACACAACATTCGGGGAGATTGCCTGCCCATACTTCTCGGTTTGTTGGGAGTTATTCTGCAGTTCACGGTTACCTGGTAATCCTTTTTTCCTAAATCATCCGGAGTAGTCATTTTGATCTTTTTAACTCCCTAAATATAAAAGATCACCCGAGCACTTGTCCTTTCGAGCTCGTTTCAAACCGAAAGTGGTAGAGTCACCTTTGCTTCTTTCTCAACTCTTAAAACATGAAAGAGCACCAGTTTGTTCTTGCATCTTAAAAAATTGTTGCCCACGATCATATAACATCCCTATTAGGCTTTTTCTAAACCACATCATGAGTATACCTTTAAATACATTTTAAAGCCTTGAAATCAATCTCTCTTTTGGTTATTTGAGACAAAGTCATCGTGGCTGAACCAATTGGTTCGCCTAGTTCCTCTTCCTCTCCTTTGTCTGAAATATTGTCTGAGGAGCCTTTTCCTGAATTGCCGCAGTCACTAGAGGACCAAGGTATTGAACTTGGAATTGTTCGGAGTATTCAGCCTTTATCATTTCATCCTCCCCCTTCAGATACTGGGTCACTTTCTGACGTTGGCCTGAAATCACCGGATATTCCTATCCAAACTCCCGAGAGTCCACCGAATTTCTAAGGCCAACTTGGACTGGTTGTTTATCCTCTGAATCCTTTGTTCGAACTTGTTGTGATATCACCTCAGCGTCCGTATAATCTGTATGATAAGCCGGGTATTCCTTTGGAATTATCCCCTCGAACATCTTCGGTTGTCCGTCGTCGCCTATTTTCACCCGTGGAATCAAAAGGTGAAATCCCAGTCTCCTCTCCGGGTTGCTCAGAGGTTTCCACTCCACGCATAGTCGAGGAGCAGGAATATCCTTTCCCTCTCGAAGGTTTCCCTTACACAGAAGCATTCCAACCAATGTTCATACTAAGTTACTGCGTAATCACATGACTTTAGCTTAGTTGGTTTCAAGTACGCCTACTGCCTCATCACTATATCACAACCCTACCTGGGCATCCGATGCTATGCCTACCTCAGGTTCGTTCATTCAGAACCCGACCTCCCAACTGGCGGTGCTTTCTGTAGTTACTTCAGTCTTAGTGCAACCCACCATTCCAAATCGTCTTGTTTCATCAATCCAAGTAAGTTGTATGGTTCAACCAACGATCTCGAGTCATGTCTTTTTCAGTTCTTCGATCCCTCCAGTGAGCGGATAGGCTGTGCCACTGCCTGCGGGGCAAAGTCAAAATGTGTCTATGATGTCTGGTACAACCAATATGAGTGGTTCACAAGCTCACATGGTTGGAATGAACCAGCCCTCTTTGGGTGCCATTCTAAACCCTGTTGGTCTTGCTGGATCGAGCAATGTCCAGTACCAACAACCAAACCCTGTTGGTTTGTCTGGGTTAAGTAACATCCAGTACCAACAACCCAATATGGCTTAGGTTCAGTACTAACCTCCTTATGTTCCATATGGTTCACAAGCGAAGATTAATCCGCCCTACATCCCTCAACCTAGACCTTATGTCCAACCTAGTCCATGTGCCACGCTTGGTGGGTATGGCCAGATATAGTTTGGAAACTTTCAAGGTGTCATTCCGAGAAATCTTTAAGCACCTTTGCAATAACAAGGGCAACCTTCGTTGTAGCAAGGGCCATCCATTCTACAGCAAGCCCTGATGATGCTGCAGCAAGGACAACTGCAACAACCACAGGGGAAACCCTCGCAACCGTTGCAACAAAACATGCAACCGCAAGTGCAGTATGCGCCGTAATCCTCCCAGCATATCCCTTCGAAAGGTCAACCTCTGCAGCCGCAAGGACTACCATTACAACTGCAAGGTCATCCCTTGGAGCAACAAGGTCAATCCGAGCAACAACAACCCTTATACTCATATCAATAGAGTCAACCCATGCAAGGGCAAGGCCAGGGTCAAGTCCTGCAGCAACATGTTGTTTTGGAGAATTTGGTATCTACGGATAAATACTAATTCCTTAGATAAGTAGTTGTATCTAGAACAACAGTTTAAAGTGTTTTAGACTTTTCCTATAAGCAATAGATAAGATGAGAAGATAAAAGACCTACTTGTAGTTCTGCTTTCCTCTCGTCTCCCTTGTATCGATCTTGTCGCTCCTTCCCGTACTTAATCCACTTGAAAGGAATCAGATACAGTTCACACATATAAGCATTATGAAACAATACAAACATATGGGAAAAAGGTTCAAACACTTCATTAGATAGAAGAAGGAATTACAACCATTGGTGTCTGATTCAAAGTCATTCCTCCAGCTTGGATCCCATCCACATCACATCAAAAGCATGAAAAACTTGTAGCATTACAATACTTGCTTCAAATTCAAATCTCATAGCAACATTATCTTCTTACAATTCAACATAATCCAGCCCCTGATCACTTAGATGAGTGATCAATTTATAAGAAGATGAAGGCGGTTTTGTCATAAATGGTGGCATTGAATGGCCTTCCATACTTAGAATCAGTTCCATGGAGGAAGGAATTAGAGGATAGGATGCACCTTAACTCATTCCTCATCCATTTTCGAGCTCATAGGAGTTGATAAGTGAGGGAACCTTCTAGATGACTCCAAAAGATAAGAATATTCCCCAAACCCTATGTGAATTTCACTCATTCTAGCCCAGTGCAGATGAAAGGAAGCCTAAGTGCTCTGCAGAGCACCCTGGTAGTGGACTCAACTGCTCTGCAGCGCACCTTCATAAGGGCTTACCTGCGTTGGTCCCTCTAGAGGCTATTTCTGGATGTCTTCAACTCATGAAACTGTCTGGGAAGGACGCATTCAAAGGGGTGACTTGTTTAGGGCATGAAGGAAACGAAATTAGGGTTTGATGAGCCCTAAAACACTGATCTAGATGTTGGGATTTGATGTGCCCAAATGGATCTGTAACACATGTGCAAAATCCTTATGTTAAAGGGAAACAAGTGCATAATACATACGTTCAAGGGCAGTAGGTCCAAAACCCTTTCGTCAAAGGGCAGCAGGTCCAAAACCCTTATGCTCAGGGACATCAGGTACAAAATCCATATGTCCAAGGCTAGCAAGCTCAACAAACTTTTAACCCTTACGTTGCTTATAAATATCCTATGATCGGACAATTTTAAGGCTTTCAAGGTCAGAATCCTCCCTACAGGCAAGGTAACCTACTGTGGGGGCAAAATCAAATGCCATATGGACAAAATCCTCCATTATAGGGAAAAATCCTTACGAGCAGGGATGGGCCCTGCCAGTTGGGCCCCCTTATCGATCTCAAATGCCTTTTAATAAGCTACACCGGCATTGCCAGATGTGTCTAGACACACAAATGACCCAATTCTTCATTCCCCATACTAGCCTCCAGTTCCATCCAAGATTTTGAGCGATTGTCTAAAGTTTGAAGGAAAAGCAAAAGAGGATCCACAAGCCCACGTGATGACATATCACCTTCGGTGCTCCTCGAAGTCCTACGTTGATGATTCCATTCATCTTCGACTCTTACAATGAACTCTTACAGATGTTGCAGCCAAATGGTATATCGAGCTACCTCGAAATACCTATCATTACTTTAACACTCTCACCATGGCCTTTCTCACACATTTCTAGTTGTTGATTCAGTATGAAATTGGCACCCATTTGCTAACGTCGCTCCAGCAAGACATTGTGACCCACATCTCCAATCACATCCATGAAAGGAAATGTAGGCACTGTCTGATTAAGTTTGAGATTGTTGATCAGTTGTTGGTCGAGTGGTTCACCAAATCATTTGTCAACAAAATTGCTGAGGACATTACTATGGGTGGATGCGTCACTGAGGAACAAGCCATCATGCGTGCCCAGTATCTAGACCTCATCTATTCACAATCTGACACATTATATGATGTGTTACCCGATGCTTCCAGACCATCATCTGATCTGGCGACATCTAAGTGTCCAGCTAGCCCTCCTATTGATGGAGTAATTGGTTCAGTGACTTAGACCCCTGCAAAATCTTCTTCCAAACACAAGTCGGTCTCCAACACTACTCCCAATGATTCCTCTTGCAATTCATCCAACCTTAGTAAAACCTTGGAGATTCATGTTGTCTAGTCTATCGCAGCGGATAAATCCTCTAAAGGTAAGAATAAAGGAAAAGGCAAAGGTAAAGCCGATTCCCTGAAACAGGGTCCTCCTAACTCATCTGTTGGTGATGCTTCCCAGCGGAAACCCAAGTATCCATGCCTTATCTGTGACGAGGATCACTATACTAAGAATTGTCCCAGACGATCTGAAGTTAGTCATTTTCTCAAAGGGACCCCAACTGTCCTAAAAGAGCACTTTATGTCCAAGCAGACTCAAATGGTAGACTAAGCCTCAGTCATCCACTTCCTCAGGTTCACAAGTGTTCATGATGAGTACACCGATTAACGTGGCTACTAGGTCAAAAGATTATCAAACTCCTAACCAAACAACGGGGAAAGAGAAAGATGGTACACCTTCTTCTTCTACCCCATCCAGTTCTGGTCCTCTCCAGACCTAACCCGTATTCCTCCATTCGACCACCTTCTCGAGGTGTGCTACGAAAGTCCTCGTATAATCCTAACACTTGAGCCACTCAATAGTATAATATTTTTTAAGATTTGGCTCAAGCACCATCAGCTATGTCTACTCTCGAGGTCCTTCAAAGTTTTCCTCCAAGTAAACCGTATGGTTCAACTGATGATCTCGAGTCATGTCTTTCTCAGTTCTTCGATCCCTCAAGTGAGCGGATAGCTTGTGTCACCGCCTGGGGGAAAATTCAGAATGTGTCTATGATGTTTGGTACAACCAATATGAGTGGTTCACAAGCTCACATGGTTGGAATGAACCAGCCCTCTTCGGGTGCCATTCTAAACCCTGTTGATCCTCCTGAATCGAGCAATGTCCAGTACCAACAGCCAAACACTGTTGGTCTATCTGGGTTAAGTAACATCCAGTACCAGTAGCCTAATATGGCTTAGGATCAGTACTAACCTCCTTAAGTTCCATATGGTTCACAAGCGATGGTTAATCCACCCTACATCCCTTAGCCTAGACCTTATGTCTAGCCTAGTCCGTTTGTCCCGCCTGGTGGGTATGGCGAAATACAGTTTGGGAACTTTCAAGGTGTCATTCCGGGAAATGTTCAAGTGCCTTTGCAGTAGCAAGGACGTCTCCAGCAGCAACAAGGGCAACCTTCGCTGCAGCAAGGGCCATCTATTTTGCAGCAAGGCCTGATGATGCCGCAGCAAGGACAACTGCAACAACCACATGGGAAACACTCGCAACCATTCCAAAAAAACATGCAATCGCGAGTGTAGTATGCACCGTAATCCTCCCAGCCTATGCCTTCGCAAGGTCAACCTCTGCAACCGCAGGGACCACCGTTACAGCTGCAAGGTCATCCCTTAGAGCAACAAGGTCAATCCGGGCAACAACAACCCTTATACTCATATCAACAGGGTCAACCCATGCAACGACAAGGCCAGGGTCCCTGTAGCAACATGTTGTTTTGACAATTTGGTATCTACGGATAAATACTACTTCCCTAGATAAGTAGTTGTATCTAAAACAACAGTTTAAAGTGTTTTAGACTTTTCTTATAAGCAATAGATAAGATGAGAAGATAAAAGACCTACTTGTAGTTCTGCTTTCCTCTTGTCTCCCTTGTATCGATCCTGTTGCTCCTTCCCGTACTTAATCCACTTGAAAGGAATCAGATATAGTTCACACATATAAGCATTATGAAACAATACAAACATATGGGAAAAAGGTTCAAACACTTCATTAGCTAGAAGAAGGAACTACAACCACTGGTGTCTGATTCAAAGCCATTCCTCCAGCTTGGATCCCATCCACATCACATCAAAAGCATGACAAACTTGTAGCATTACAATACTTGATTCAAAGTCAAATCTCATAGCAACATTATCTCCTTACAATTCAACATAATCCAGCCCCTGATCACTTAGATGAGTGGTCAATTTATAAGAAGATGAAGGAGGTTTTGTCATTAATGGTAGCATTGAATGGCCTTCCATACTTAGAATTAGTTCCATGGAGGAAGGAATGAGAGGATAGGATGCACCTTAACTCATTCCTCATCCATTTTCAAGCTCATAGGAGTTGATAAGTGAGGGAACCTTATAGATGACTCCAAAAGATAAGAATATTCCCCAAACCTTATGTGAATTTTGTTCATTCTCGCCCAGCGCAGGTGAAAAGAAGCCTAAGTGCTCTGCAGAGCACCCTGATAGTGGACTCAACTGCTCTGCAGCGCACCTTCATAAGGGCTTACCTGCGCTCGTCCCTCTAGAGGTTATTTCTGGATGTCTTCAACTCATGAAACTGTCTGGGAAGGATGCATTCAAAGGGGTGACTTGTTTAGGGCATGAAGAAACTGAAATTCGGGTTTGATGAGCCCTAAAACACTGATCTGGATGTTGGGATTTGATGTGCCCAAATGGATCTGTAACACATGTGCAATATCCTTATGTCCAAGGGCAGTAAGTGCATAATACTTACGTTCAAGGGCAGTAGGTCCAAAACCCTTTCATCCAGGGGCAACAGGTCCAAAACCCTTATGCTTAGGGACATTAGGTACAAAATCCATATGTCCAAGGCCAATAGGCTCAACAACCTTTTAACCCTTATGTTGCTTATCAATATCTTATGATCGGACAATTTCAAGGCTTTCAAGGTCAGAATCCTCCCTACAGGCAAGGTAACCTACTGTGGGGGCAAAATCAAATGCCATATGGACAAAATCCTCCATTATGGGGAAAACATCCTTACCAGCAGGGATGGGCCCCGCCAGTTGGGCCCCCTTATCGACCTCAAATGCCTTTTAATAACCAATTTCCATCCTGGCTACATTGGCATTGCCAGATGTGTCTAGACTCACAAATGATCCATTTCTTCATTCCCCATACTAGCCTCCAGTTCCATCCAAGATTATGAGCGATTGTCTGAAGTTTGAAGGAAAAGCAAAAGAGGATCCACAAGCCCACGTGATGATTCCATTCGTCTTCGACTTTTCCAACGAACTCTTAGAGGTGTTACAGCCAAATGGTATATCGAGCTACCTCGAAATACCTATCATGACTTTAACACTCTCACCATGGCCTTTCTCACACATTTCAAGTTTTTTGATTTGGTATGAAATTGGCACCCATCTACTAACGTCGCTCAAGCAAGACATTACGACCCACATCTTCGATCACATACATGAAGGGAGACGTAGGCACCGTCTGATTAAGTTTGAGATTGTTGATCAATTGTTGACCGAGTGGTTCACCAAATCATTTGTCAACAAAATTTTTGAGGACATTACTATGGGTGGATACGTCCCTAAGGAACAAGCCATCATGCGTGCCGAGTATCTAGACCTCGTCTATTCACAATTCGACACATTATATGATGTGCTACCCGATGCTTCTAGACCATCATATGATCTGACGACATCTAAGTGTTCGGCTACCCCTCCTGTTGATGGAGTAATTGGTTCAGTGACTCAGACCCCTGCAAAATCTTCTTCCCAATAGAAGTCGGTCTCCAACACTGCTCCCAATGATTCCTCATGCAATTCATCCAGCCCTGGTAAAACCTCGGAGGTTCACGTTGTCTAGTCTACCATAGCGGATAAATCCTCTAAAGGCAAGAAGAAAGGAAAAGGAAAAGGTAAAGCCGATGCCCTGAAACAGGGTCCTCCTAAGTCATCTGTTGGTGATGCTTCCCAATGGAAACCCAAGTATCCATGCCTCATCTGTGAGGAGGATCACTATACTAAGGATTGTCCCAAACGATTCGAAGTTAGTCGTTTGCTCAAAGGGACCCCAGCTGTCCTAAAAGAGCACTTTCTGTCCCAGCAGACTCAAATGGTAGACTAGCCTCAATCATCCACTTCCTCGGGTTCACAAGTGTTCATGATGAGTACACTGATTAACGTGGCTACTAGGTCAAAAGATTATCAAACTCGTACCCAAACAGCGGGGAAAGAGAAAGAAGGTACACCTTCTTCTTTTGCCCCGTCCAGTTCTGGTCCTCTCCAAACCTAACCCTTATTCCTCCATTTGACCACCTTCTCGAGGTGTGCTACGAAAGTCCTTGTATAATCCTAACGCTCGAGCCACTCAACAATATAATATTATTGAAGATTTCGCTCAAGCACCATCAGCTATGTCTACTCTCGAGGTCCTTCAAAATTTTCCTCCAAGTAACCCGTACGGTTCAACCAACGATCTCGAGTCATGTCTTTCTCAGTTCTTCGATCCCTCAAGTGAGGGGATAGGCTATGCCACCACCTGGGGGGAAAGTTAGAATGTGTCTATGATGTCTGGTACAACCAATGTGAGTGGTTCACAAGCTCACATGGTTAGAATGCACTAGCCCTCTTCGGGTGCCATTCTAAACCCTGTTGGTCCTGCTGGATCAAGCAATGTCCAGTACCAACAGCCAAAGCCTGTTGGTTTGTCTGGGTTAAGTGACATCCAATACCAGCAACCTAATATGTCTTAGGTTCAGTACTAACCTCCTTATGTTTGATATGGTTCATAAGCGATGGTTAATCCGCCCTACATCCCTTAGCCTAGACCTTATGTCCAGCCTAGTCCGTCTGCCGCGCCTGGTGGGTATGGCCAAATACAGTTTGGGAACTTTCAAGGTGTCATTCCGGGAAATGTTCAAGCGCCTTTGCAGCGGCAAGGACATCTCCAGCAGTAACAAGGGCAACCTTTGTTGCAGCAAGGGCCATCTTTTCTACAACAAGGCCTGATGATGCCGCAGCAAGGACAACTGCAACAACCACAGGGGAAACCCTCGCAACCATTGCAACAAAACATGCAACCGCGAGTGTAGTATGCACCGTAATCCTCCCAGCCTATGCCTTCGCAAGGTCAACCTCTGCAGCCGCAGGGACCACCGTTATAGCTGCAAGGTCATCCCTTGGAGCAACAAGGTCAATCCGGGCAGCAATAACCCTTATACTCATATCAAAAGGGTCAACCCATGCAAGGGCAAGGCGGGGGTCAAGTCCTGCAACAACATGTTGTTTTGGATAATTTGGTATCTACGGATAAATACTAATTCCCTAGATAAGTAGTTGTATCTAGAACAACAATTTAAAGTGTTTTAGACTTTTCCTATAAGCAATAGATAAGATGAGAAGATAGAAGACCTATTTGTAGTTCTGCTTCCCTCTCGTCTCCCTTGTATCGATCTTGTCGCTCCTTCCCGTACTTAATCCACTTGAAAGGAATAAGATACAGTTCACACATATAAGCATTATGAAACAATACGAACATATGGGAAAAAGGTTCAAACACTTCATTAGATAGAAGAAGGAATTACAACCACTGGTGTCTGATTCAAAGCCATTCCTCCAGCTTGGATCCCATCCACATCACATCAAAAGCATGACAAACTTGTAGCATTACAATACTTGCTTCAAAGTCAAATCTCATAGCAACATTATCTCCTTATAATTCAACATAATCCAGCCCCTGATCACTTAGATGAGTGGTCAATTTATAAGAAGATGAAGGAGGTTTTGTCATAAATGGTAGCATTGAATGGCCTTCCATACTTAGAATTAGTTCCATGGAGGAAGGAATAAGAGGATAGGATGCACCTTAACTCATTCGTCATCCATTTTCGAGCTCGTAGGAGTTGATAAGTGAGGGAACCTTCTAGATGACTCCAAAAGATAAGAATATTTCCTAAACCCTATGTGAATTTCACTGATTCTCGCCCAACGTAGGTGAAAGGAAGCCTAAGTGCTCTGCAGAGCACCCTAATAATGGACTCAACTGCTCTGCAGCACACCTTCATAAGGGCTTACCTGTGATGGTCCCTCTAGAGGTTATTTCTGGATGTCTTCAACTCATGAAACTGTTTGGGAAGGACGCATTCAAAGGGGTGACTTGTTTAGGGCATGAAGAAACCTAAATTAGTGTTTGATGAGCCCTAAAACATTGATCTAGATGTTGGGAATTGATGTGCCCAAATGGATTTGTAACACATGTGCAAAATCCTTATGTCCAAGGGCAGCAAGTGCAGAATACTTACGTTCAAGGGCAGTAGGTCCAAAACCCTTTCGTCCAAGGGCAACGGGTCCAAAACCCTTATGGTCAAGGACATCAGGTACAAAATCCATATGTCCAAGGCCAACAGGCTCAACAACCTTTTAACCCTTATATTGCTTATTAATATCCTATGATCGGACAGTTTCAAGGCTTTCAAGGTCAGAATCCTCCCTACAGGCAAGGTAACCTATTGTGGGGGCAAAATCAAATGCCATATGGACGAAATCCTCCATTATGGGGAAAAAATCCTTACCAGCAAGGATGGGCCCCGCCAGTTGGGCACCCTTATCGATCTCAAATGCCTTTTAATAGCCAATTGCCATTCTTGGCTACACTGGCATTGCCAGATGTGTCTAGACTAAAAAATGACCCAATTCTTCATTCCCCATACTAGCCTCTAGTTCCATCCAAGATTTTGAGTGATTGTCTAAAGTTTGAAGGAAAAGCAAAAGAGGATCCACAAGCCCACGTGATGACATATCACCTTTGGTGCTCCTCGAATTCCTACGTTGATGATTCCATTCGTCTTCGACTTTTCCAACGAACTCTTACAGGTGTTGCAGCCAAATGGTATATCGAACTACCTCGAAATACCTATCATGACTTTAACACTCTCACCATGGCCTTTCTCACACATTTCTAGTTTTTGATTCGGTATGAAATTGGCATCCATCTGCTAACGTCGCTCAAGCAAGACATTACGACCCACATCTCCGATCACATCCATGAATAGAGATGTAGGCACCGTCTGATTAAGTTTGAGATTGTTGATCAGTTGTTGACCAAGTGGTTCACCAAATAATTTGTCAACAAAATTATTGAGGACATTACTATGGGTGGATGCGTCACTGAGGAACAAGCCATCATGCATGCCCAGTATCTAGACCTCGTCTATTCACAATCCGACACTTTATATGATGTGTTGCCCAATGCTTCCAGACCATCATCTGATCTGACGACATCTAAGTGTCCGCCTACCCCTCCTGTTGATGGAGTAATTGGTTCAGTGACTCAAACCCCTCCAAAATCTTCTTCCAAACAGAAGTCGGTCTCCAACACTGCTCCCAATGATTCCTCTTGTAATTCATCCAGCCCAGGTAAAACCTCTGAGGTTCATGTTGTCTAGTCTACCACAGCAGATAAATCTTCTAAATGTAAGAAGAAAGGAAAAGGCAAAGGTAAAGCTGATGCCCTGAAACAGGGTCTTCCTAAGTCATCTGTTGGTGATGCTTCCCAATGGAAACCCAAGTATCCATGCCTCATCTGTGAGGAGGATCACTATACTAAGGATTGTCCCAGACAATCCGAACTTAGTCATTTGCTCAAAGGGACCCCAGCTGTCCTAAAAGAGCACTTTTTGTCCTAGCAGACTTAAGTGGTAGACTAGCCTCAGTCATCCACTTCCTCAGGTTCACAAGTGTTCATGATGAGTACACCGATTAACATGGCTACTAGGTCAAAAGATTATCAAACTCCTACCCAAACAGCGGGGAAAGAGAAAGAAGGTACACCTTCTTCTTCTGCCCCGTCCAGTTCTGGTCCTCTCCATATAGAGCGACCTAACCCTTATTCCTCCATTTGACCACCTTCTCGAGGTGTGCTATGAAAGTCCTCGTATAATCATAACGCTCAAGCCACTCAACAGTATAATACTATTGAATATTTGGCTCAAGCACCATAAGCTATGTCTACTCTCGAGGTCCTTCAAAGTTTTCCTTCTTAGCAGAAATCATTAATGTCAGCTATTGGGGTATTCATCCAACTAACTCTAATCTCATTTGTTTTGACCTAGAAAACCACGTTCCACGTTTACCTCATCAGATTGCCTTTCTCATTCAGGTAATCATAAATGAGAAAACCATTCATAGGATTGTCATTGATGAAGGTGCTTCTACCTACATCATGTTTGTCACTTGTTGGAAGGCAATTGGTTCTCCTACTCTGAACCAGTCCCCTAACACTGTGGAAGCTTTTGACGAATGCGATTCACGACCATTCGGTGTCCTTCCCAACCTTGCCATTACTTTGGAGGGCAAGATAGTACACGTCGAAGTAGAGATCATTGACGCTAATCTTAACTACAATCTTCTACTTGGACGGAGATGAACCCATGCCATGCATGATGTAGCCTCCTCCCTTTTCCATGTGATTAATTTTCCCCATCAAGGAAAGATAGTCATAGTCGACGAACTGTCCTTCTTTGCCTCTTCCTCTTCAGATGACAATGTTCCGTATGTCAAGCACTTCGGTGCTCCTTATGAGAGTGTGGGGTCAGGACTCTTTAAAGACCCTGCCTTGATGGGCATTTTTCTGCTCCCACCTCTTCATGTTCCCTCTGTCAACATGATTTCAGTCAACTTTGATCCTTGGATCATTCCTTCACTGGATCTTGTTGATACATGGAACAAGGTTATGTCGTTAAGTCCTGCCAAAATTAATTACATGGAAATTGTTTCGACTTCCCCTTCAGTATCCTCTGATCATCCTGTTTCGAGTTCATCTCCTAACATGTGTTTTCATTCCATGTGGCTTAGTTCTGCCCGGTGGTCATGTCTATGTGTCTTGAGAAGTTCTCTTCTGCATTGCCTATTGATATGTCAGTTTCTCCTGACATTGTTAAGATCTTTCAACTAAGGGCACCTTTATCTCTTCATAGATTCAGGTTTTTTCTCCCTCCCCGAGTTTTTACGGATTTACCATTATTGCAATGGGGTTGCCATCTTATGACTCGTAACCCTCCCTCGCCCAGGGGGCATGGGGGAATAACCTTATATGAGTTCTACTCTATTATTTGGCCGAGTCGATGCTTACTCGTCATGTCAATGGTAAAACTCTGGTTTTCATCTGTGTTGATTGATTGCCTGAGTCCGAGCATGGACTCTCTCAAAAAGTACTATGCTTAGGTCATATTGCATGGTTACTTTTTTACAATAATGTGTTATTCATTTTTGTACAATGTGGTTTGGTGTGTTATTTTGCAAGCAACTTTCCTGCTTATCATGTTTCTGCTTGCTTTGCAGATGTTGGTGTCTCCTCACATTGGTTTTGTTGATGGTGCTTGTCGTAGTACTCAGAACCTATCATCCGCGGTATAGGCCATTTATGACCCCCATGGTGAGTTGATTGATCTTCAAGGTATTTGTCTAGGTCGAACAACCAATAACATCGCTGAGTATAACGTAGTTATCGAATCGTTGTCAGAAGCTATCGCTCTTGACATCCGAGAATTGGTTGTCAACCTTGATTCACAACTTGTTGTTCCTCAACTCAATGGGCAATATTCCGTCAGAAACCCTCAGATATTGAGAACGTATCTACGTATTTGTCTACTGGAGAGAAATTTTGATTACATTATATATCATCATATTCCTAGACACATGAATACATTAACAGATGCATTAGCTAATTATGTGTTGGATAGGCATTTACGAAACATGTGAAAATCAAAACACAAAACATTGTACCATAGTAAGCAAGTATATATATATATATATATATATATATATATATATATATATATATATATATATATATAGATATAGATATAGATATAGATATTAGATATAGATATATATATATAGATATAGATATAGATATAGATATAGATATATGATATATATATATATATATATTATTATATATATATTATATATATATATATATATATTATATATATATATCATGTGTGTTCAAATGCATTAGTGGTTCGCAAGCCTCAAAAATGTGGAATGCTAGACCTATGCACTAATGATGCTCATGGTAGCATGTAATTGCTCGCACTACACGAGTCAGCAGTCGGCGAATCCGATCTGATACCCCCACCGTATGCCTCTGATACTGGTGTGGGACATCACCCATCCAGGCATACTCTGGGATACCATGGGTCAATCTCTCAAGGTTCTGCGCGATCTCCTCCTCATTATTGCTTCCTTCCTGATAAGGAGCGACATCAAACTGCCAAGCAACGCGCTTGGAAATCGAGGACATCCCGGTTGGGCGTTTTGGTCCAACATCTGCCTTTATAAAATCGAAATATCATGAATACATATATTTCAACAACAATAAAAAATTCAAAAAAAAAAAAAAAAAAAAAAATGTTTGTTTTTACCTACATCATCATAATCCTCCCCCTCTAGGAGCAACATATCCGGATCACCGCGGAAGTTAGTACCACTGTAAGGCCAATCCTCCACTACAATCAGTTGTCGTCGTAGCCATGAGAAGAAGGCGAGCTTGTAGGACATCTGTGTGCCCCTAGTAATCCTGGGCATCAACGCACTCCAATGGACCATCCATGGGTCTCGTGGCAATGGCGGTGCCACCTCATCCAACTAGTAGTGAAACAGCAGAACCCGCTCCAGGAACAAGGTCACTAGAATAGACCCATAACATAACTGCTTCAGGTTTCCCACCATGGCTTTTGATAGCTAGCGCTTCATGTTGACCTTCATAGATTCCGCCTAGTTGAAGATAGTAGGCGTCGTACAGTCAATAACATATTGAAACTTCGACTTGCTAGTCTCATGTTGCGCTTGAGCCCCAACCACTTTGTTTATGGTCAACAGTAACACTCTCAGCACAAGATACCAAAAAGTCATGATCTCAATCTTGCCACTTTTTTATTTGAGTGCTTCTAGGCAGTATTCTACAAGTAGCATGGTCACACTTGCCCCAATCAGCCTTGACCCATCTAGATTGACTGGATCCCCTCTTCGGGATAGTCCTGTGATGAAATAAATGTCTGAAGTTTCCAACTCAAGTTCTTGGTCACGGATCATGAAAACTTCCCGATGCACGTCCCAGAGACTGATCAGATATCGTAGCAATTCAGGTTGAGCCCGTAGACCTAGTGTAAGGAAGAATTTGAGGAGCCCATAGTTCCTCAGAGAGTTCAAGAAATTTGGGTCTGCCATTGCTCGAGTGTCAATATCCTCATGCTCACATTCCTTCCAATCCACCATTTTTCACGATTTTTTCCCTGCAAAAGCCATATAATCAAGTCAATAAACATCTTTGGCTAGAGAAATTTGGATTCAATCGGATAAATTGGGAAAAATCTTGAAAAAAAATTGTTCACGACGCCAGTGCGCTTGACAGTTTCAATAACCCATGATCGGCGCGATTCCGTGCTCGGAAATCGTGCCGACTGAGGGCGATTTTTTGTTTGTTTGTCAAAATCTCCAAAAAAACCCAAAAAATGGTTAAAAATAGGTAAAATAAGCATGAGAATGGAGCTTAAGGTCTTGGCTCTTACCTGCGACTGATGGCTCGACGAATGGTCTCCCGAATCTCCTGCAATCTGCTCCTGAAAAACTAGGGCACAAGTGGGTAAAAAGCTCTTCACACAAAGGTAAAAAGGTAAATGGTAAAATAATAATTACTTTTTCCTCCTTTTATTCATTTTTCATAAAATATTAGGGATTTTAAAGTACTTTTGACATATTTTGCCTTAGAAGACGGATAATGCATTTACCTTTTGTGCAGTGACAGGTGACAGATTATTGACAATGCTACTGGAGCCACGTTTCAGCTCTTTTCTTGACTTGTAAAACTCAAATGAAAAGATCGTCGAGTATTTTTCCCTTTTTGACTCGTAAAAGAGATTAAAAATGGGGGTCCGCTTTAAGCTCTTTTCCCACTCTTTAAACCGAAAAGATTACCAAGCTCTTGTCGTTTTGAACTCATTAAACGTTGCAAAACACTGTTCACCCAGTATACGTTTACCCCTTTTTCAGGCTAGGATGATCTATTTACGAAAAAGGTACTTCTTGACTGAAATGGTCAAGCGGTTCTCTCAAGTATCGTTTTCTAACTTTTCGGGCTCGAGAGACACAAATGTACAAAAATGGACCATGTGGAGTTTTCTTTTATGTGTCTTTTTCAACCTCTCTAAACATAAAAAAGATACTGAGTTACCCCTTTATCGGACTCGTTAAAACATTCAACGACATTGGATTCGTCACCATGACGGACATGAGTTTCTCCTTCCTAGGGCTCATTAAACTTACTAGGTTGGATTCATCCGAAGTATGAACTTATAGTGAAAGCACATGCTATCCCCTTCAAGCTTGTGATAAAAAGTAATTGGGGTAACTGCCATAAATGGTGGGGAAAATTGGAAATTCTATCAATCGTGTCGGCAACTCACTCTTGAACATGACACTTTCTGCTTCGTATCGGGTTGGGATATCCTCTTTTTCATCATTGACCTTCCTAGGTTGGGTCATTCATTTTTGTCTTCCATTTGATCTCTGCCACGTCATCATGACCACCGATCCTATGGGTCCAAAAGCTGTCAAACTCTGGGGTTGTGTCGCCGATATGTTCAAGAGTTACTCCTTCTGCAGTTACAATTACTCCTAATTCTTTGTATCATCTAAAATCATTTACATCCCTTTGTCTCATGTCGATGATGTGGGATACATCATGGCCCTCCTTCGACACGGTCACTTCCTGTCAACTTCGGCTCATTATCCAAGAGGTTGGTCGAGAGACTCCCTTCCAGCACCTTAGAGCTTGCATGCCCTAATGGCAAGTTCTTCGCACTCGACGACAAGCTCACATAATTGGCTTTCGATCGGGTGATTTCATGGGTGTTCGGCATCAGTTCCTTTATTCACATTCCGTGAACTATGTTGTTGGTACCTTGAGAGCCATTTCCATTATTGGTGGTTTCTCTCGCACTTGTTGACTGTTCACATCATTGACCAGTAATCAAGCGACTTTCTAGCATTTTCGACTTCAACACATTCATTCACATGTTAGGATTTGTACTTTGATTGGGTCATTTAGAGTGCAAGACCCTGGGCTCAGATTACACAAGTCCAGGTTACGAGGCGAAGTGACATGATCATGTTGATATACATGTCTCTTTCAGATGGATGACTGCGACCATACCATGAGTTGTTATATGTGATGTTTCTCATTATTGGATGGTTGCGAACATACCTTGGTTTCATTATGATCCTCTCTATTGGATGGTTGCGCCCATGCCTTGGATCCATTTACATGATCATTCTTTGGATGGTTGCATCCATACCATGATTCACGTATCATTTCTCAAAGTTTTCAGTGATGTATATGTATTTATGTTTGCTTGCAGGTTTTCCGATGACAAACTTCGGTTCCCCGCATCCACTTGTAAAGCATTTCACCCTCACTCTAGTTCGACCTTCATGCTTTAGGGGGCATCTGTTACACAACATTTTTTCACTGTCCCTATACTCTCCATCCACGATCCTAGTGGAGCTCTACAGTGAACCCTACATGCTTTCCCATCATGAAGAAACTCCTATTATGTCCCTCTTCATGAGCATAATAATTCCCCTTTGCATCATTTCCCAAGAATCTTCCTTTTATCCCAGTTTACAAGACCAACGTTACTAACCAGTTTCCTCCTTGCGTTGATTTGCAGAGATTAAAACTAGCCCTAGCAATGTACAGAGCTACTGAGCCCTTTTCCAGTCACACCGATCCTCTTTTGGCAAGTTTTTTAAATATGGAGTTGAATCTTCGACCTCTAGAAGCTTCGTAATGGAAGTCTGGTAGATGGTTGGGCTGGATGGAGCCGAGGAAGTCAGTTTGGGCTCCTTTCCCCTATTAGGATGGAACAAACTCAAGAGATAAGACCTTCTCCCATGATTAGAGGAACCATCTCCCATCCATCCAAGCTATATAAACCTCTCTTTTCCCAAGCTAAACTAGTTTTGGAGTGAGTTTGAATGATCAGCAATAAATATATAGCTTGTAACTTTCTAGTGTATGTTTGAGGGAGAATAGTGTGTTTTGGTTTGGTTTGAGACTAGAGGGAAGAGGCCTTAAAACTTCTATTATTGGGGCTATCCATGAGATGCTAGCAGAAGTGTGGGAACCCGGATACATTGGATGATACCAGCAACGTCAAGGCATTGGTTGTAATCTCTTTCTAATTTATATGAATACAACTATTGATCAACAAGACATATATAACTTGTAGCTTTCTAGTGTATGTTTGAAGGAGAATAGTGTGTTTTGGTTTGGTTTGAGACTAGAGGGAAGAGGCCTTAAAACTTCTATTGTTGGGGCTATCCATGAGATGCTAGTAGAAGTGTGGGAACTCGGGTACGTCGAAGGAGACCAGCAATGTCAAGGCATTGGTTGTAATCTCTTTCTGATTTATATGAATACAACTATTGATTGATTTCCTACATGAAGTGTTATTTTACATCTTTATGGCTTAATGTTCCTTGACCTGTTAAGTAGGTTGAATACAATATTGTATGCTATCACGTTTGTTGTTGTTGTTTGTTTGCTTGTTTCAGGTATTCGAAGGAAGGAAACGAAAGATAGTTGGAGTAAGGAAGCATGATCATCACCAAGAAGAATAACGGTCTAAGAGGTAGGCCCTCTTAATTGATTCTATCTTAAGGAGATTCTCCATAGATTGTTTGTTTGTGGCTAGACCCGCTTTCTCGGGGTAGAGGAATTGTTTGTGTCTGCACTGAGAATTTACCTGCACCACAGAGATAGAGAGGACATTGACTTTAGTTGGGAAGTTGCCACATGTTGCAATGAAATGCAATGTTTTTGTAATATGAGGTTTGTGTCTATCTTTAGTTACCACTTCCTAACATAATTAAATAAGGAACATCTTTGTTGGTGAGGTAAATCCCCTCTACGGATAGAGGCGATCCCTACTAGCCCAAAAGGGGTCTAGCAACAATCAATCAATGCTACTCTGCAAGTTCCTAGTTGTAATTAACAAGTGGGTGAAGAACACCTACTTGGATTCCAGCGCTATGTTTGACGAAGAGATGATCCTCTCGCTCCTTCGCTCCAGCCAATCACAGTCCTCCACTATCCTCGTGGGCGGACACCTGCACAAGCAAAGAGAGAACAAACACAAGTGTAAAATCTACTAAAAACAACTATACATCAGTCAGAAAAGATGTAATTCACATTAATCATTCATAAGACAAATGAAAATGGAACCATAACAATAGTCATCTATCTTTATTAATCAAAAATAGAGTAAGGTACAACCGAAGTCCTGACGCTGAGTTCTTCTCTAGAGGGTCCAGCCAGCATGTCTTCCAAGCATTCACCTTTGAAGCAAATCTCCCAAGTCAAAGAGGTCTCTCTCTCACATACAAGGCAACAAGCTCATGACCTTCCTCAAGCTCAAAGCAATCCTCACACAACACACCAAATGCCTACAAAGAGCAGCACTAATGCACTAAGAATTCCTCAATCAAAGTCTATATGTTCCAAACTAGCTGCTCATGGGCAATGGAGGAGGCTTATAAAGGAGAAGGGGTCTCCATGAATAGTTAAAGGATGATCTTTCCCCCAAGATAAGTGGATGATAAGTCGAACAGACATGCCAGAGAAAGGATGGCGACCTTTACAATGCTAACAGCCAAGTCTGGAGTCATCTGGAAGGCTGGCTGTTAGAACAAACTTGCCTAAACAAGATCAGCACGGGTGCAAAACTGAGCTGGCGCACTAGCATCGCAAATCAACTATGGAAGAGGTCTGGTCAGCGCGCGATGATACAAGTGGAGGGCGCGCTATTTGTAAAATTCGACCAGCGCGGAAAACATGTGTGCTTCCGCGTTGGCAGTGCAACAGTTACATTATCCTCCGCCAGTCAGCGCGGTTATTTTAGAAACAGACGCGATGATTCAATAAACTTAGGCAAAAAGGGTTTTTAGCCATTTCAGAGAGCATGAGCTTAGGTGAATGTGATTTTATGACACAATAGGGAGACTGACAAGGTGACAGTGAAATTTTACTGTGTAACAAATGCCCCCTAAAGCATGAAGCCCGAGAGAGTGGGAGGGGTGAAATGCTTTACAAGATTGCCGGACTGGAACACCACCAGGAAGAACCTGCAGGCAGATACAACTGATATTTCAATTACATGTAGTCTAGGCATGGGCGCAGCCATCCAAAAGACATATGAAGAAAGGTCTGTGGTATGGACGCAACCACCCAGCTGAAGAGACCATAATAATAAGAGGTATGGTTGCAGCCATCCTTAAGAGACTCAGGTATGGTCGCAGCCATCCATCAATGAGTCATGTAATGATGTCCCACAAAATCGCAACCTGGCCCATAATGAGCTAGAACCAGGGTCTTGCGCTCCATCCAAACCCGAACAAAGTGCAAGTTCAAACATGTGAATGTAGGAGTCGAAGTCGAACATGCTTGAACATCGCTTGATTACCAGCCAATGATGAAAGCTGTTAACAGACGCGAGAGGGGCCGCCAATGATGACGATGGTCCTCAAGGTACTATAGGTACAATCCACGGCATGTGAAAGAATGAGTCGGTGTCGAACACCTGCGGAGTCATCCGATCGGAGGCCAATGATGAAAACCTCGCGTCGAACACGAAGAACCTGCCATTGAGCATGCAGGCTCCAAGGTACCTGAAGGGAGTCTCTAGGTCACTCCTAGATAATGAGCTGAAGTCGACAGGAAGTGATCTTTATCGAAGGTGGGCCATAATGATTCCCACATCGTCGACACGAGACGGGAAGAGACAATTCGTTTTGCGTGAAAGATCAGAGGGAGGTTATACTTGCAGAGGCCAACTTCTCTTGAACATATCGGCGGCACAATGACGGATTTGGCAGTATTTGGGGTTCAAATGATCAGAGGTCGTAATGAAAGGACAATGAGTAGATGAATGGCCGAATAGGATAACCCAAACCCATGGAGGCAAAAGTGAAGCGAGATGAGATGTCCCCACCCAGACACGAATGCAAACAGTGCCATGTTCAAGAGTGACATACTGCCGATGACGACGATTACGGTTCCTTTATTCCCCCACCATTTCTGGCGAGTACCCCGATTATTTCTGGCGAGTACCGCCTCTTATTTAGGTTTAACGAGTCAAGAGGAAAAACTCGGCAATCTTTTCATCTTTAAACGGTCAGAAAAGAGCTGAAAGAAGACCTCCATTTTTATTCTCTTTAACGAGTCAAAAAGGAAAAAATACTCGACAATCTTTTCATATTTTACGAGTTAGAAAAGAGCTTAAAGGTGACTCTGGTGTGGGTTCATTTTTACACAAGCTTGAACCATGGAGAACTCTGCTTGGATTCGGTTTCATGTTTACACAAGCTTGAAACGAAAAACTATGCTTGTTATAAGTTCGCATGCCCCCAGCAT
>APFE031174691.1:26558-51099 GCA_000404065.3 Pinus taeda | reverse complement strand
TGAGTCTCCTAGGATTGACACTTTTATGGCTTGTAGGGATTGTACTAACTTGAGGCCTAGTAGGAGAGCTTCATACTTTTCATGTTGTTAGTGCACCTGAAGTTCAGTCTATAGGCTCGGCCTTCTGCATGGCTATTTTGTTTATTATGTATCCAAACTCCAGATCCTGCCCCTGATTTGTTGACTGATCCATCAAATTCTAGGAACCATAAGATCTCTTGTTCTAGGGGAGGCTGAATAATATCTGTGTGGTCTGGACTTGTGAGTTGAAGTTTAGGTTCTTCATCTAGTTTGACTTTTAGAACAGTCTTCTCATTTGATGGGATCAACTTTGTTTCTAGAGCAGCAGATTGTTCATTAAAGTCCTGATCTTGCTTGAGTGTTTTATTTTCATCATCATATGATTTGTCCTCTTGCACATTCTCCTCTTTTGACTCAACCGATGTTTCTATGTCAGGATTTCCTTCATTGATATGCTGATCTGGTTTGATTATCTGGATTTCTTCATTATTTGTGTGACATGTATTGTCATTAAAAAGGATGTATGAGTCTATGTCAGAATGGATAGCATATATGGGGATGTTTTGAGGCTTTTCTACAATGCTGACCATGTATTTCATGAGTGATTCTCTATATAGTCTTTTGGGTTGACCAAAGACTGTGATTGTGGCATATGACATGTCTAATTGTAGGGACCCTTGAAGTTTAGCCCACCATGATCTTGACAATAACATTCCATATTTAGGTGGAATATCAGCAACAACAACATCCATCAAGATTGTCTTATTTGGGTATTGGACCAGGGATACACACAAGTCTTTAATCAAGCCTAGACACTTAACTTGGCTGGAATCAAATGAAAATAGGTCCTTATATGGCCTAGTAATATCTAGATTCAGCCTTTCCATGACTGATTTTGGCATCAGGTTGTGAGAAGCACCTGAGCCAAACATTGCATTGTGTAGTATCTTATCATGGATATGCTAACTAACATAAAATGGTAAGATCCCTGTGCCTGTTGTTTTTCCATCAACCTCTGGACCAAACACCAATTCTGGGGTGTCATCCAACACATTGACATTATCTTTGTCTCGAGTGAGTTGGAGGGACTTCTTAATCTGTTGTTTGTAGATGTCATGCTTGGCTAGTTCTGAAAGAGGGATGGCTACTTTCAGTTTGCCAATTTCAGCTTCCAAGTTGAAAGGTTTTTCAGTTTGGATTTTGGTACCGTGGGTGATAACTTTTTCTCTGTTTAGTAAGTTTTCTTCTTGATCTTGGGGCTGGTGCTTTTCATTCATCTCTTGTGGAACTTTTCCTAGATTAGGCTGTAAAGATGATGCAGCTAGTTGTTTCTGTGTTGAGGGAGGTTGTTCAGTAACTTCTTCAATGGTTATTTCCTTTGTAAGGGAATCAGTTGTGTTCATTGGTTCTGTTGCTATGGCACCCTTAGGCTGCAGTCTGTGCTTTGTTGTTTCAGGCTGTGTTATGTTTACAGTTCTACTTCTTAGTTTGTATTGTTTACGAACTTCGTAAACAGCTGTGTCATAGCCTTGTTTGAAGTCAAATGACTCACCTGACTTGGTTTGGAATTGTTTGATGTCCTCATCTTCATGATCTTCTTGACTTAGGAAAACTTGGTGCTCATCATCAAGGCCCATTAGGTGAATGTGGGTGTCATCCACTTGCTCATCTGAAGTGGATGTTTCAGCATAGTTTTCCTGGAATGGAGGTCTTATCTCTGGATCAGTATTAGCCTTGCCCACATTTGGGTTTTGATTTCTCCTAAAGTTTGGATTTCTGTTAGGGTTATTTTGTGGTGCTTCCCATGATGAGTTTCTTTCCACAGATTCTACTCTGTCACCCGACCTCTTCATACCAGTGAGTATTGCATCCAATTTCTGGTCAAAGGCTGAGGGTTCCTCTTTGAAGGCAACTCTTTTTTCTAATCTTGCCCTGTTCCTCTTAGCAATTAGGTTAGCCTCAACTGTGACGGCAACCTTTTGTGCTTCTTCAAGGGTTTGAGGGGCTCTTTCTTTTAATTGATAAGCCATGTCAGGGTCAAATCCATCAAGGAATTTGTATAAGGCCAAATCCGGAGGAGGTCTTAAGTTTTGGGGTATTGCATTGTATACATTGTTGAACCTAGCAAAATACTCAAAAACTGTCTCTTGAGGACCTCTCTTAATTGTGTCATATTCACCAAGTATGTGCAGGGGATCCTTCTTTTTCTCCCATCTGTTGGTAAAGGCTTGGTAAAGCTCATCAGGGGTAGTGATGGTATTTGTAGGAAGTGACCTGAACCAAGTTCGGACATCACCTGTTAGGCTTTGAACAAAAATTCTCATCCTCACACTATCATCATCTATCTCATAATTCTCAAAGTGATCCTGCATCCTCTTGGCATGTTGAATAGCAGAATAAGGGCCAGTGGAGTCAAAATATGAGATTTTGGCTTGGAAATCCTGAGGTAAAGCTGCAGGATTAGCAGGTAATTGTAGAGGTGCATATCTCATAGCCATATTCGCAAGGTTTGGTGCATTGACAAGGACAACTGGGATAAAAGGTATAATAGGTACCACAGGGGTAACAGGTATAGCAGAACCTAGATTGTTGGTCAAGGGAGTATGTGCAATGGATGAAGATGTGGGAGGAGGGCTTTGAGATGTGGATGGTGAACTAGGAGAGTTGGGGGTGGACGGAAAAAGAACCTTAATTGGAGTAGAAATGGGGTTGGGACGAACTGTCTCTGGGCTTAAGTCAGAAAGCTTATCTCACCCTTGCTGCTTCTTAACAAATTTAGGGACTGTGTTAGGATTTTCAAAGACAATGGGTGGATTTGGGATAGGATTTGCCCTAGTCTACCGAAGATTCTTCTTGGGACCCAGTTTCTGAGCTAGTCTTTTGAGTTTTAGGAAAATTTTATATCAGCAAGGACTGGACAAGACTTTGAAAAGGCTATATATATCTCAAAACTAGTATGAAGATTGACTGAGTCAGCTCTTCCCTAAAGCTGTTGGTGTCAGAACAGAATCAACTTTGAAGGCTTCTTGACTGATATTCAGGTTTCAAGTATAACTTTAGGAGATATATAGTATTTAGAAAATCCTGCAGAGCTCCCCAGTGGAGTCGCCATTTATGTTAACACCCAGGTTGTTCCCTATGACTCCCAAGGGAATACGGCCAGGGTAACCACTAACCAATCTTTGGATTACAGCTTCTATCCTAGCTGCAATCAGAGAGGGCTCTCCCTTTAAGGTTTGTCTCTGTTTTGTGAAAATATTAGGCTAGTTATGAAATATAGGTTTTTGTTTTGTGATTGGTTGGAAGGATGTCTTCCTGTACTTAAAGTCTAGATCTGCAGATAATGTTAGTCCATTGGGCAATGGAGTCTGTGGCTACTGGTTTCTTGAAATCTTGAGTTTGAGCAGCTGGAGTTACATTGCCATTTAGATACTTCACGAAACAAACTTGAATTTATGATGGTGGAATGTAAACAACCAGTGAAAAGCAATTAAGAATTTTCCACTAAGCTGGGGTGTGAGAAAGAGATGTATTCCTCAGGAGCAAACTTGAATTCCTGAAACAATAATCACTGTGAAAGATATAGTGTGAAAGGGTAGCATTTAAGAATTACACCTTTATCACTATAACTGAAGAAAAACATTCAGACTAGCTTAGATTGAGTTCAGGGTAATCTGTGATTAAATCCTGGAACTATTCTTTTTCCTTGCTATTGACTGTAAGACAAAGGAAACATGAAATAGATATCAAAGATAAAAAAACACATAACAAACAGAGTTATAAGAAAAACTTATTGTGCCATGAAATACGCAGGAATCCTGTAACCTTCAGCTAAACACCACAAAGCATCAAGCAACACAGAGCTTTGGAAATTCCATCGTCTTTTGTATTACTTCTTTGAGGGTTTACAATAAAAAAACAATAGAATAGATATGAACAATATCCGACATCCAACGTCCAACCCCTGGTAACTTATGCGAGGGGGAATACATAGAAGTGTTTCATAAAAAATATCTCAGGCATTAAGTCATCTGAAAGATAAAATATCTTCTTTAACTTGTACAGAAATAGTAGATAAGAAGTTATTATAGCCTTTAATACAACATAAATTCTTTTTACTCCTGTCAGAAGATTTCGACCTTTGGAGATCACTGAGTCGGTTGAACTTTTTGTTATAATTGGTGAATGCCGTGTCTGTGCAGCTGTGTCCTCCTATAGCTTTTCGGCCCTGTCACCTGTGACTATCAGTGATGCTGTGGTGGCCGAATGTTTGTGCTGAGTTGGCTCAGCCTTCCCTGCATACCTGCTGATGTATCCTTATTTTCCTGTGCATGACAATTTGCATATTTCAAAAAGAAACAACATAATCACTAACTTTGGTTCAGCAGTAATTGTATCAAGTTGTTCCAGACTTCCTGTGTAGGCAATTGATGCCTCAAAATTGACCCCATGGTCTCATCTGCCTCTGTATACTTGTAAAAATTGGGAGGCTCATCAAACAAGTGAGTGATTTCATTCATAATGAAGAATAAGCTCTCCACCCTGTTGCTGGCCCTGTTTCTGCTGATGTGCTTGCTGTTTCTGAAATCTGATTGGCAGCAAAAATGTTGACTCTCTTGGCATACTTTTCATGTGAGAGTAGCCTTCCTGATGGCTCCGTTAGGCTAGGAAGACCTCTGTTTTGTAATGCCATGAACCTTTCCTGGAACTTATTGATATCTGCCTGCATATCCTGGCTTCTTCTTTCTAGGGTCTGGACCAGGTTTCTTAGTGTCAGGACCCTTTTGATCATTGAAATGGTCTCAGTACTGTTGGCAATTCCCATTTTGATGAGCTGGGAGCTTGTCCTGTAGTTGAGCACATTTATCATTCTGTTGGCAATCTCAGGCATGCTGCCTAGAGATGCCCGTGCCCTTTGGATTTCTCTGTGTGCCTTTCCAATGAGTGCCATTTGCTCATGAATAGCCTCAATGTACTCCCACTGGTCTGTGATGGACTGGCCAATATTGGCCCATAGGATCCTCTTGAGCTCAGTTGTCACCTTGTCCAGTGTGAGCTCCTTTTCTAGCTCATTTATTCTCTTTTTGAGAGCCTTTACCTCTCTTTCTCTTTCAGCCACATTTTGCTTGGATTTGTCATATTTCTCATTGATCTTAGCCAGAGTGTCTTTGGCCTGATTCAACTTTGACATTTGAGCCTACAAGGCTTGAATTTCATTTCTCAGCTTCTGCATGTCAAGGCTTTCAGCCTGCTCTGTTACTTGTGCTGAGGTGGAGGGTGTTGCTTCTTATTTCTGCTAACTTGGAGGGGAGTGGTTTGAGGAGCTTCCTCCAGATTAATTGTTTCTGGAGGAGGTTGTGATGTTTGTCCTACCTCCTTTTGCTGCAATGTTTCCTGGAGGGCAGCCTCTAATTCCTCCAGCTTCTCTTGTGTCCGGATGAGCTCTTTCTATAATGTTATCAGCATAGCTGCTGCATCCTTGTCTTGTCTGAGCTGGGAAACCTCCTCTATTTGAGGATGAAGAGTTGCTGGGATTTTTATCATCTTACTTAATGCTGCCATATCAGCATCCCTCAGCTTCAGCAGCTCCTACACTGCTTTGACATCCTTAGGATCATGCCCAAGCTCTATTATGATTTCCTCTAGAGCTTTGATCCTGTTGTCCTTTACTTGAGAGGAAGCCCTTTCCAACTCAAGTTGTGCAGTGGTGTTATTTAGGCTATTTTGTAGCCTGTAGTTCACCAAGGTCTTGTTTGCCAAGGAGGCATACACCATCTCACCCGTTTGTTTGTGTAATTCGATCTGATCCATTGGGTGGATATCCTTGGCCAGGACCTCAAGGTTGGTCCTGATGTAATCGACAGCTAACTATGGTTGCTGCACTGCTGGTGTGAAATGGCTCATTATCATTTTACCCTCATGTGCATCATAAGCAGACATGAGTCTTTGCTGGTTAGTGGGAGCCATCTTCAACAAATGATTGTACAATTGCAGCCTTATAGGTTCATTTCTCCTTTTGACATCCTTGAACTACTGCTTGATGCTCTTTTCCCCTTCCCTCTGTTGGCCTGAGGAGCTAACATATCCTCCTGCTGCCCTCTCTTGTTCTTGCTGGAAGGAACTTGTTGAGGCCTCCATGCTGGGCAGGCCTGTACCCGAAGTTTGCCCTATTGGCATTTCTTCTTCAGAAAAAGGGTTCAACCTTTGCCTCTTCTCCCCTTGAGTTGTTGAGGTAGTAAGGGGAGTCTCTCTGTCTCTTTTCCTGCTTATGTCCTCCCTTTGTGGGGTCTGGAGGATTGAAGAATCAATTCTTGATTCTTGCCTGGGAGGCGCCATTTGTGTTGTCTGCTGCTCTGTGACCATTTGGGCCTCTCCTGTCTATTCTCCTTGCCCTAGCTGCTCCTTTTCTGGCTGATTTCCCTGTTGTTGTTGCTGAACCTGTGCTTGCTGTACTTGTTGCTCCATCTCTTTTTCCTTGCCTTTGCTGGGAGCTTGACTTGTAGTTTTGACTGCCTCCTGATGTGCTATGGAGGATGAGGCAGCTACTCCCACTTGAGGTTTTGGCAGAGAGAATACCTGTGCAGGAAGTTCCAAGTCAGCCATTTTAAGAAGATTTCTTCTTGCTCTCTCATTCAATTCTTCTTGTGTAATAGGTTCCTCTAGTGTGCCTCTTTTCCATTTTGATTGATTTGCAAATTGTTCAATGTGAGGCAACCTTACATGGTCATAACTAGAGAGCCTATATTTGACCCTTCTTAATGATATGGAGTGATTGGGGTCATAAGATTTCCGGAGGAAACTGGTCTTTAGGCCAAGGCTTTCTAGCATTCTGTCAGCTTCGTTCCAGCCTTCCTCCCTTTTGTTCAAAACAAGGTGGCCCAATTGGTTTTTCACTTTCAGCTGTGCCTTCTTGCCTTTGCCAGAGAAGTGTATCATATCAGCATTCCCAAATTGCCTGAAGTATTCAAGGGCAAATATTCTCATGGGCACATACTTGGGTAGTCTGTATGGGGGTAACTCACATCCATATATTCTGATAACGGTGTAGTGTTGGTAAAAAGACCAATCTCCAATGCTATACACTTTGGATAATTGAAGGATTCTCTGCATCTCATCTGTCAGTCTTGGAGGAGGCGAGCTCAGGAACAGAGACATGGCTGGGTGGATGAAGAGGTCTATAAACTCATAGTAAGTGTATGGAGAATAGGCTCTGCAGTGAAAAACTGAGCTGCAATACACTACAGACCTTGGATTACCTTGCGCATCTACTCTTTTGACAATGAAGGGGAATTTCTCATGCTGATAGTATAAAATTAAGTGGTAGATGTAGGAGGTGTATCTGAACACCTTTTCTCTTGATAGGTTCAAGAACTGCTCATGTATTTTATCTGATATGTAAGTGGCATAGTCATAGCAGATTGGAGTTTTGCCAGGGGAAAACATGAGCATCATTACCAATACATTTTCATCAATATACTCAACTGATTTGTAACCCAAGATGGAACTGATCATATCTGCAAGGTCTATGCCCAATTGGTTGAGGTAGCCAACAAAGATAGGAGGGTGATGCACAATATCAGAGTTGATAAACAGTTGGCTCAGCTTTGTGATCTGAGCATCTGTCATCATTCTAGCTCCTTGGTTTATCAGGTCCAACAAAGACAGGGGGACCAGTTTCTTCTCAGTCTTGAACTGCAGCATCTCTCTGATGGCCTCAAGGGTGATGTAGAACACAACTGAGCCTGAAGGGTCAAGCACAGCTCTCTGAGTGGGATCATAGCATACAACACATAGGTGAATCAGGTCAGGGAATTGGTTGACCTGAGGAAGCCTGAAGATTGGGAGGAAGGAATCCCAAATGCCCAATATATCTGTCCTTTCTTCATGTTTGGCCTTTAGTTCGTTTAGCAGGTGAAGGTGGAACTTGTTGCATGTTAAGAAGTCCTCTGAGATTTGGTAATCCAAGTCTGCTAAATCCTGCCACTCCAGTTCTCTCTGAGGGGCATTCAAAGGGGCAACATTGAGGGCCACAGGTGCAACTGGAGTCTCCATGGTTACTTAAACTCTGTTTTGTATGTAGACTGATGTTACTAGACTAGGCAACAGAAAAAGAGTACTACCTGGGTGAAGAGGTGAATTGAGAAATAGAGGATGATGGGTTAAACTTGCAGCAATTGAAATACTACACACTGTTACTTGAGAAGGTGAAGACTTGTCTTTGGCAGACCCTTCTTAATAATTAGGTGTAGGTACCAGGTTTCCTGTTCACGACTGCGCGAACAGAATGCAGGTTTTCAATGAAAGTTTTGTTTAAACAGGCTCGGCTAATGAATTTTGACCATTCAATTTTCAATGGGAACTGGGTGTAGGGAATTTTGCCGGTGAATTATGCTTTTTCAGTGCCTTAAGTGAGTTCTCAGCTATTGCAGACAAAAACCAGGCTCAGAGAAGACTTGCAGGAATAAATACCTGGTAAACTCGACGGTCCGGGTCACGAATGCAGGTGGGTAGGCGTGCCGAAGGTCTCTAGGTCAATTTGAGCAGGTTGGTGCAATTTTGGACGTAAAATGCATGCAAAGGGCACAACAACAGCTTTTGCAAAAAGTGCAAAAAACGCAAAAAATTGACAAAAATATGGATTTTTGGGACATTCGCGCCTTTTTCGGATGACGTCAGCATGACGTCATCGGGTGGGTCAGGGTTGGATGACGTCAACATGACGTCATCAGGTGACATGGTGGCTTATGAGTGGTCCACGGGGGTGGTGAGGTGGCAGACAGGTGGAGCAATGGCGGACGGGGATTGCAGACGCGGCGATGACGCAGGTAGTGACGCGGCGCTGATGCTGGCAGGCGGATTGGTGGTAAACTGGAAACCACGGCAGTATCATATCGCATCGCTTTTGATACGGAAGGGAATCTGTCAAAGGGGGCTCTGATACACTGTGGGGGCGGCGCGTGGCTGAGGCCTGACGTTAGCCTCTGACAGATATCGGACGATAACTTTCGGTCGTCGGGGCCGGTCCGATATCCACGTCGACTGTCGGATGGAAAGCAGTTGATCGGATGGTCGACGGGCCGATGAACTGCGCGGATGATACGGCGTCGGGTGGGTATTAAAATATTATTTTCCTTGGGATTTGTGCCTGGCGGGGCCCTTAGAAATATCAATGAATTTCATGGTTTCTAATGTATTTCATTATCAAGTCAAGCATAGCCGAAAACTTTAGGATAAGGCGGAAAACTATGGTTTTTTCAATGTATTTTTGCAAAATCGCGCATGGCTTTAAAAACTTAGGCTAAGTGGGTTTTTCATGCAATTTCGTATAAAAGCGCAAATGTGTCCCAAACTTAGGATAAGGAGGACAAAGTGGGTTTTTCCATGCATTTTGCCTTTTGAGCGGGTCTAAGGGTGCAAAAGGGTGTTTTCAAGGTTTTTTAGGCAAAATGGAGGGTTAAGTGGGTAAATGAATTCTGAGGGAGACAAAAGGTAAGGCTTGGGTTCTTAAACTAACCAGATGTTAATTTAATTCCCTGGTAGTAAATCATATGGCTATAATGCTAAGGGGGGGATATTTATAGAATGCTTAGGGTTTATACACCATGGTGTTATAATAGTATGGAAAGGGTGATATAGGGAGTTAGATAATAGAAGTTAAGGGTTAATTTGGAGGGAGAGGGTGAATGAGGAGTGATATCACTAAGTTTATTTGAAAACAACTTAGCTTAGGGAGTAGATCAAAATAAAAAAAAAATTGCACAAGAAATGTGGCTCTTATAGGAAACAAGAACCAGCATAAAATTTTGAATTTCTTTCATAACCACAACTGGTGAAGGGATGTTAGTAATGAGTGATAAATAAAGGAAAAAGGGAAGTTAGACATGCTCCATTGTGTTGTTTTCCTTGTATTGACCAGCATGATTTAGTTTGAAAAGAACACCACTTCTGCAACCCCATCTACCTACCCATCTATTTGCCTAGCATTTTTTGTTTCTTCTTGGAGGGTGCACTTGGACTTGCAGACCCTTATGTGCCTTTTCTTTCCCACTGGCTTTTCTTTTGGTTTCCTATCTAATACTACCCTTATTGCTTCCAAGGCCCCAGATTAAGCAGTTGGGAACCTTAGCGTCTCTGCCTAACTATTGATCTGCCAAGATTAAACAGTTTGGACAGATTTCTTCCTCTATTCTACAACAGAAATTGAAACATGGCATGATCCAGATTAGACTGTTGGACCATCCATCAAAATTTAATAAACATGAAGGCATGTACACACCTTGCCTTTCCTTGGAAATATGGGATCTTTTTATCAGCAAAGCAGAGCATATTTGGTATTTGAATTTGCCAATCATGAGATATGAAACCTATTGGTATAGGTATCCAACAAATAGGAGACCTGGGAATTATGAATATCACGTTAAAACCTGATGCAAAGCCGGTTAAGCAAAGATCTTACCATCTCAATCCAAAGTATAAGGAGAAGGTCCACTTAAAGTTAGATAAGATGCTCGTGGCAGGCATCATTAAGCCCGTAGAGGAATCTGATTGGGTAAGCCCAATGGTGGTACAGGAAAAGAAGTAGAAGGATGAAATAAGGATATGCATAGATCTCAGGAACTTGAATGATGCTTGCGTGCATGATCCTTTCCTAACTTCATTCACTGATGAGGTATTGGATAATGTAGGTGGCTAGGAAGTGTACTCCTTCATTGATGGGCTTTCTGGGTACCATCGATCAAAATCATGCCTAAAGATAGAAGCAAGATGACCTTTGCGACTGAATGGTGATGTTTTCAGTACACTATAATGCATTTTAGATTAAAGAATGTGCCTACAATTGTTTCACGCGTAGTCATTGTTGGATTCAAATACTTCATTCATAAGTTTATGGAGATGTACTTTGATGATTGGACTGTGTTTTGGTTGGTAAAACACCATGTGGCAAGTTTGTGTTTAATGCTAGATACTTGCCGAAGGTATTAGATTCTCAATCTGAGGAAATGCCTGTTTTGTGTTCCTTTTGGGACTTTGCTGGGTCATGTGGTTTGTAGACAGGGACTGATGGTAGATACCATGAAGATTGTAGTGATACTTAACTTGGAGGTGTCAAGGAGTGTGAACTAGCTACGTACTAGGTACTACAGGAAGTTTATCAAGGGCTACATCTAGATCACGGTGCCTATGGAGAAGTTGTTGAAAAAGGATGTCACATTCTGTTGGAACGAGGACTATCAGAAAAGCTTGGATGTATTGAAAGGAAAAATGGTCACTGCGCCAATTTTAGTCTTCCTGGATTGGATGAAGGAGTTTCATGTACATGTAGACGCATCATGTATAGCACTGGGAGTAGTACCGACATAGGCTAACGAAGGAGAATTGGACCATCCTATAGCATTCGCAAGTAGGAGGTTATCCAAGGTTGAGAATAAATATTCCACCAGCAAGTGCAAAGGATTATCCATGGTATACATGCTCCAGAAGTTTAGACATTATTTGATAGGTGGACATTTTAAGATGTATGCGGATCATTCTGTGTTGAAATACCTGGTCAATAATTATGTGTTGCAGGGGGAGAATCTGTAGGTGGTTGTTATTATTCCAGGAGTATGATTTTGAAGTTATTGTGAAGCTTAGATAACTAACCATGGGACCAGACCATCTGTCATGCATCAAAACGGGGGAATAGCCCACTAATATGAAGGAGGGATTGCCTGATGTGTAGCTATTTGCAGTGCATGTCGTGGATGGTAACTTTGAAGACGTCATACACTTCCTAAGAATAGGAACTACCCCAGAAGGCTACACCACTGAGTAGAAAAGCAGTTAGTGGTACACACTGCATACTTTTCTGTCATTCTCAGACATTTGTACAAAATGGGGTTTGATGAAGTATTGCAATGGTATGTACTAGAGTTTGAAAGGAACAGTATCCTCATGGACACTCATGGGGGCATCGCGAGAGGTCATTACACAGGAAGGGGGACCGCACAGAAGATCCTACGTGCAGGATTGTTATGGAAAACCCTCCATCAGGATTCAAAAGTCTACTACAGGGTGTGCAATGTGTGCCAAAGGAATGGCAGGCCATCACAGAGAGATGAGCTGCCTCTGAACCCACAGATGACGTTACAACCTTTCGAGAAATGGGTGATAGATTTTGTGGGACCCATTCAGCCTCAAGGAAAGAAAAAGGGAGTGCTGTACATTATCACCGTGACTGAGTATTTGACTCGATCAGCGGAAGCGCAGCCTGTGAAGGACTACACAGGTACAACCACTGCAAAGTTTCTCTTTGAATGTGAACTGACAGAATTTGGGTGTCCAAAGATTTTGATGAGTGATCATGTACGCATGTTCTGAATGAAACGATCAGCGCTCTAACGAAGGAATTTCAGGTATATCACCAGCAAATCATGCCCTATCACCCACAGGCTAACGGGATGATGGAAGCATTCAATAAGGCACTGAAGAATGCACAGAGCAAGGCTTACAATGCTTAGCAAAGTGATTTGGACCTGCTCATACCCGTTGTACTATGGGCCTATCGAACAACATACAAAAAGTTGACTGGACATATACCCTTAAGCTCGTATATGGTGTCGAAGTAGTGATGCCCATAGAATACATTGTGCCTAGTCTATGCACAGCGACACTCACGGGTATGACGAATTGTGGACCCCTGGAAGAGAGGCTCAGACAGCTTGCTAAGCTTGAGGAAGAAATATTTCTAGTTGGATTTCACCAACATGTCCAAAAGCAACGCGAAAAAGCATGGCATGTTCAACATATTAAGTTACACACCTTTAAGGTAAATGATTTGGTTTTGTTATATGACAACAAGTTTGATAAATTAACAGGGAAGTTCAAAATGAATTGGCTAGGGCCCTATGTCATTAAGGAGATTACTGACGGTGGAGTAGTTCGGTTAGTTAAATTGAATGGAGATCCCTTCTGAGGAAAGGTGATTGGCAACCGATTAAAGCCATACACTGATGATCCAGCTAGGTGACTATATGAAGGTAGCATAGTCTTAATGCTCCATGTAGCTGAAAGGAGGCAAGAGACTGTAAAATGCAATGCCTAGGTTGCAAAACTACGCAACTGGAGGATTGTGTAGAATGAAGATATGTCATAGGGTTTGCGACAGCACGGAGTGAGCTGCACTATCCGAGGAGAAATCACGTAGGTCAGTCGAAAAGTGACCGTTAAAGTCACTATTCAAGATCTGATGATAAGAATGTGGCCAAATGGAGCAGGCAACCAGCATTTAAGACAAAAATTATGGGTAAGATCCTTGGAAATCTACCGCCAATCCGGCATTAATGAACTAAATGTGGGGGGAATAGTCAAATTTGAATTCAAAATGACCTATAAATTGCAGGTGGAGGCCCAACAAAAAACACTTGGCATTTTGAACATTGAGTTTATGAGCTCTTGGACGTGCATGACCCACACAGTCTTCGAAGAATTGCTTGACTGCCCAATGTTTGGTCAATTTCCAGAGTCCAACCGCAATTTGATCGGTGATTTTATCCCAGGATTCGAAGCTATGGACACCGAAGTAGTGACAGCCGAGGGGGTTGTGACAGAGGTTGTTATGGAGTCAGAGGGAGCTACTCCAAAGGTTGCATAGGTACTATCTGATGTCCCCAAGTCGCCACAGACACCTAGATCGAAGCCTGCCACAACCAAGGTGAGTGTGAAGGAAAAGAAGGGCAAGCAGGCTATGATACCGATGCATGCGTTGCATAGAAGAAACCCACAGAAGGACAAGTCCACTGCATAGGAAAAGGGAAAGAGCATTAACTTGGAGATGGAGGAGGAAGAAATTGAGGACATCCTGATGGATGATGAGGATTTGGGGGTGGAAGTGGAGGAAGTAGAAGTCGAGGGTTCTGACCCTATCACTAAGTTTCCCGAGTACGTCCCTCCGCATAAGGGCAAGACCAAGGTGCCAAAGGACATTGAAGAAAGCAAGGTCGCCCTGCACATACTTCTACTGCCGGACGCAATTGTCTTTGAAGGACCGCGCTTGTGGGAGGTTTCGTTTTTGAAACTGGAAGATTGGGGATTAACCGAGCATGAGAAGTTCTTACACTTGGTGAAAAAACAACTAATGCACTGCATTGTTCACACAACCGCCGGGATGACTGCATTGGAACCACATAAGTGGCTCAAGGGAGTAGACAAGATAGGTCTGCTCAACTTGCTATGGGTGCCACGCTATAATCACACACCCATTATAGTATTGCTCATCAAGCAGCTGCTATTCTTGCTGCACAATGGGTGTCTGTGTTTGGAGGAGTCGATACCCATCACTAACAGGTTGATCCATAGGAACACACGGCTTCCCTATATAGGGGAAAATTTGGCCATGACATTTGGCGGAAAAGGTGCCAAACAAGCCCTCACAGAGGCCATGAAGGAGAAATTCAAGCTCGTGAAGAAGCAGCAAGGCTATGCCATCTCGAGTATCTACAATCCTGCGGTCAAGGTGGCCATGCAGATTTTGGTAGGAAAGCTTATGAGGAAGTGTCGTGCAGATGAAGTGTTGGCATCAATCGTCACTCTAGCAGCCCAATGCACTGAAAGAGTCCAGTTTAATTGGGTGCACTACCTCTATGGTGAGTTCCTTGTGAACTGTCGTGAGGCTTAGGAGCTCACCAAGACCTTCCACTATGCGTGGATCTTATTATCCATTGCATTGGTAGCCTGGGAGTTGTTGGAAGATAGTAAATTCCCCTCAGTCACACCAGATCTACTAGAAGCAATGAAGTACGCTTCGCTGTGGGCAACCAAGGATGCTCAGTGCATCAAGGATAGAAAGATCTTATGGATATTGATGGAAATGAATATATTCATGGCTACCAATCACAAACTGCGATTGTCACCTACTATTTTTTTCCAAACTATAGGAGTACATGGAGTTCATGGTAGACTTTTAGAGTGTATTGATCAGGGCACAAAAGGACCTTGAGCAGATGTGACATGACTTGCCTTACTTGGGAACGGACGATGCGATTGATGCAGTTCTTGATTGCTAGCCGACGGAGTGGTGCACTGCTTCAGACTTGGTGCTAGGGTTGAGCAAGTCCACTGCGCAATGCAAAAAGGAGGATGCCAAGCTCAAGATGGTGCAACTAGCTGATAAGTGGAAGAAGGAGGCTACTACCAAAGCCCAGGTAGAGTACAATGCTGCCTAGGTGGTGGAAAAGAAGACAAGCAAAAGAGAGAATGGCTCCGACAAAGGTACGAGGTTGCCTTTGCTCGAAATAGAGGAAGAAAAAGACGATAAAATAGAGTAGCATGGAGTGGACCCGCAGACGGCATCGTACCGCTGAACCCGATCACCCTCACAGAGGGAGATTTGAGTGACATTGGAGACACAGTGTGCGATGTCACCATGGAGGTACTACAACAGTTTGTGTAGAAGCGACAACAACTATTGGGGGCCATCCAGATGGGTCTACATGAGCTGTAGGTCCTGACATCAGAGGCTAGTACAGTGTCTACCACCCTCACTATCGGTACTTCAGAAGCTGCCAAGATGTTGAGTGTGAAGGACTCCTAAGCGATAGTGCTGCGAGATGGAGCACTCACCATAGAAAATGAAGTTGATAGGACCAATATCAACACCCTCAAGGGAGTGGGGTTGAACTTGGAAGTGCTTCCTAGCGAGGCATTCCACCTACTTCTGGATGAAGTAATTGCAGAGCTGAGGACCCGTGAACAACGCACTTTGCATGTAATCAATGAGTAGAGGATTAATAATGTACAAATGGCCCTAAAGTGAGACACCACCCTCACTTCCATGGTGGAACTTACTAACACCAATATGTGCATGATCAAGGCCATGAGGGCAGCCTTTTGAATGGTCCCCACATTGGCCATTCCTGAGGATGCGGAGGCAGATGAACAGGTCTACAAGCTTGCTACAGGGGTGTGCGATGCTCGCGCAAAGTTGACTAAGGTTCAGATGGAGCTGAACCTACAGATTGAAAATTTACAGTTGAAGGCATAGCCTTGAACTCCGTCAAAAGTAAAGGAGTAGCACACAACCACTATCATAGAGGTGATAGAAGTGGTAGATAGTGCAGTAGCAGATTGTACACGGATTTTTGAATAGTTGTTCAAGGTCCTGACAAGTTTGCAAGAGGATCCTAATGTTCAGCGGCTGGAGACAAAGGCATGAGAATTGCAACAATGCTACAACAAAGTAAAAGGTACAACACACACTGTCGCTCTCACACATATACTGGTGAAGCTATAGGAAGCCAAAACATTGAAGGAACAGGTTGATGTAGTGCAGCACGAAGAGGTAGTGCTGAAGGAGTGCTTGAAGCCCTGCCTGGATGTAGCTTATTCAGTCACTGCCTCCATTGAAGGCAAGCATGCTAATCTACAAGTGACTCAGTGTAAGCTTCAGGCTGATAGTTCAATACCAGTGACAAAGCAGTAAAGCAGTTGGTTGAAGAAGTAAAGTAGGCGGCTGCGCAGTGCACCGCTGAGGTTACCGTCATACATGTCAAGCTGGGAGGTCTTTGTACCAAGATATCCACGCTCGTAGAGTGACGTGAGGATGAGTCACCATGTTTTTGTTGGGGTCGTATTGGGAATGGATTCCCTTAAGGGAAGGTTTGTGGCTAAAAGTCCATGTTTTGGGAAACTTTTGTAATAAAGTTGTAAAGTCTCTACATTTTTGCGTCACAGAGCGTGAAGGTGCCAACAGTCATAAAGGTTTGTCTACCCTTATTTTGTAAAGTCTAATGTTGGCTATAAAGATCTACCCATTGTCCACAGACCATGGGATTGTGTAGAAAGGAGCTAAGTAAGTAAGCTCTAGAGAGAGAGAGAAAAGGAAGGAAGAATGTAGCAAAGTAGACTAGAGAATTATAAGTGTTCTCGGGTCTTAGCATAGGCAAAGGCTTTGTAGCTGAGTGCATAGAGGCCTAAGGTGGAAGTTTGTATCTGAGTACGCGGACCCCTGCAGCTATGTTCATAGGGTGGATAGAGTCTGTATTAATCTAGATATCAATAAAGAAAAGTATTATGCAATTACTAAGTATTTAGCTCATGTTAAGGATCTGATTATATTGAATTTTGGGTTTAATTTACAATGTTTATCTGATGCGCGAATATATGTGATTGTATCAGTGAATTGAACGCAAGTAAGGATATTAGTTTACACGGCACTAACTGCGATTGAGTAGTAAGGTAAGTAAAATACTTGGGATAACTTGGGAACCTATACAATACATTATCATAGCTACGCGAAAGTACTTGGAAATGAGTTAGGGCTGCACAAAGGTCAGCCATACACCTTCGCGGAGATACTGAAGGGAGGAATAAAGGGTAGACTGATAGAGCCCTAAGGCTTAGCGACCTACGTGAAAGTAGGGGCAGAGGGTATAAACCAACATCATGACCATCTCAGGGTGCGGAAACATGGTTCCAACATCCCCCCATACTGCTTCGGGTGAGACTTCGGTCCGCACTCCACGAGCTGATGCCGAAAGGGCCAGTAGTGTAGGGATTTGTTTTTCTAAATAATGATGAACCTGGGTCAGGGCCCACGAAGCCAACATTCACCATAGAAAATAACACCTGAGGAACTTAGTATTCAACCTTCAACAAAACCTTAGGCACAATCATACCAACTAAGTTACATGTTAAAAATATTAGGAAATATATAACTTGTGAAAAAAATGGAAAAAAAAATATGAGTGTAAAAAATATCCTTATTGTTTGTTATAAAAGAGTCATGTTCCTTAAATTTGGATATTATTTTTCCCACAGTAAAAGTTCTTCGCTATTATGACCTATGTTTTTAAGATCATGAGATTGATCCAACTTCATATTGGATTGTGGAGACAAAATGATTCAACTTTCCAAGATGAGAACCTCACTTGGTTTAATGAAGGTGCTAGCTGTGAGTAGTGTCAAAACCTTAGGGAAAGAAAACAATAAGGCCTAAGAAAAAATATCACCACTTGTTCACTGCAACAAAATGTTTCAATCCCACAATGGCCTCTAGGAGTACATTTGTTGGATGGAAATCACACTCGAGGGATGATTGTCTAATATAATGAGAAGTGTACATATATTGTAATAATTCCCCTCATAATCAGAACATATAGTTGTTTCATATAATATTAATCATATCATACTATTTAATCATAAATTGTGACTATCTGATAATTATTAGTTTGAATAATTAGTCTGAAATTGTGTTTTTAGTATTTCTGTATACATGAAAATATTCGGAAAAAAAAGGTACCTTTTGTGACTAGTTAATTTCAAGTGAACGTAAATACACAAGAAATTATGGTGCCTCAGTGATTCTCTAGCAGTTATCCACTCATTGTACCAATTTCTCCCATGTCCTCTACTTCTTTTGGTGAATTCCTGTTTGATGATGTCCAATGCAAATGCAATGGACATTTATCCTTGATGTTGTTCTGAGCCAAAGGGAAGCTCCACAAGTAACAACCAAAAAGTAGTCTCAAATATATTAATCAGGTCCAAAATGCAGTAATTATATGATAAGACAAGAAATGCTGCACGTTAATCATATTCACTTTAATATTGGTTAATAATTTCTTTGCATGATCATGTAATACTAAAGTGTCAAGTAGGGACATCTAAAGTTAGTCATCAATCAATATCACCTTTGAGAGTGCTCAGTATTTAATTATTCCTATTACACACACAATAGATCACCAACTTCAAAGATAGAAATGCAAACAAAAGAAAAATGAAATTGAAAGAAACATTAGCAAGTCAAATGTGACTAATCTTGAGTCAAGAAAATACCAAGCCCTTCACATTAGCAAGGCATTCTTAAGCATTAAAACAAAAAATCCTTTAATTGCATCATTTTCACCTTTTGTTTAATTTCTTTAATTGAGAACATAACTTAAAAAACAAAAAAAATCATTGAAAAAGGTCTCAAAATCCTAACAAATGCTCGAGTGGTTGTCATATCAATTAAACAGAAAGAGAATGATTTGATATGCTTTTAACTTGTGGAATATATTGAAGAATGTGAATCTTTCTCATCCCTTTCTCCTAATCAAATTGTAATCTGTGGGTATAGATCACTTTGGAGAAGGACTTCTAGAAGCATTGGGATAGTAGAAATGGAATTAACTAGGAGGAAAATGAAGCACTTTAGTGGGTGCTCCAAAATATTTGAATGCAACTGAAAATGATTTTATGCTCCCTCAACACATTTTAAAACAAAAACCATTGAGCTGCATCTCATTTATTTTCTACCTTTCTGTAATATGTAATTTTTTGAGCAAGAATAGAGCATTTAGAAATATAATCATGAAAGATGACTCATCATAATCCTAATGTTGGGATCTAAGAATTAAAAAAATTCATGTAGTGAATAAATCTTACATGGTAGATTTCAGAGATTAAAATGACAATTTTATTCTTAGTTTCATTACAGCAAAACTAAATTCAACCCTAACAAGTTGGGATCTAACAAATCAAGAATTTCATGTGGTAAAGTAAACTTACGTGGTACATCCCAATTATTTGCTATGAAAAATTTATTATTGATCTTATTAAAGCATAGATAAATTGAAGAGTACATACATATTTCCTTATTTGATACAAACTTTGAACACATTCCAAGATTTCATAGAAATATAATGATACAATTTACCTGGAGAACATGAGAAATCTATCTACATCTAGCACTCGTCACTGGACAATAGTGTTATTGAGACACCATATCATGTCACTAGAATCATGTAGATAGATAGTTTTATAGAGATACCTTGCAACACCTATTCAACACTACCTTCAAGCTTCAAATTCGTCAATTGATTTACTTTAGTAGCAAATTCTAGTGGGATTTCATTAAACACAACTCGACAAAAGCCATTTATGATAGTTGTCATTGCCTTCTCTGGATCTATCCCCCTCTAGAAATAAAATAACTAATATTCCCCAATGTTTGAGGTACTTTCTTCATTCTCAACATGGGCTATTGGGTTCTTCACGTGGAAAAGGTTGCAAACATTAGATGTATAATGGAAACAAGCATGCAATTCAAGATTGCTCCTAAAGTCTCTTGGGTGAATTATAAAACACCATCTACTTAAAACATGATATATGGTAGTAGAAAAAACCTACCCAAGATCCCATTGAATAATTAAAAATGTTTCAAATAGGAGATGTCTTAAATAATATCAACTATTTAATTGCATAATCACACTAAAATAGAAAAATATTTAAAATGTTGAAAAGTGTGAAAACAATGGAGTTCGAATAGTATATTTATGTCAAGGTAGATATAGCTATGTAAAATCTAACTTCTACCTAAAATACATAAATATAACTTCTTTAGCTACACGAAATGTAACTTCTACATAAGAAAATGGAGTTGGAATATTATAGTTACATTAGGGTAGATATAGCTATGTGAATTGTAACTTCTATATAACATTCTAAATATCGTTTTTCGGTCATTTAAGAGACTCGCATTTTTTTTTTTTATCTTCAGTTAATAACTTAATACTCCACCAAAAAATAGCATTGAAGTGGTTCTTCACCAACCAAGGGGAAATTTTAAACCAGTGTGAAAATGCGTATTCATTCCTTTGCCATATTTCTGATGTTTTATTTGTGTGCAGATTTAAGCTAATGTAATGTAACTTCTACATATTTGACAATTTAAATGTAAAAAATTACCCAGATTGAAGTTATACAATTAACATATGCACAATAAGATACAATATGCATGAGGTATAATTAATATGAAATTTACATTTTACATCAAGACAAACTTTTTATCTTCTAGTTCTCATTAACTCTTATCTTATAGTTTGTGATGGATATAGCCTTTCAAATTATGAGTCGTCATTGTCATATCTTATATTTAATGATGGATATAGCTTTTAAAAGCATCAAAATTGTTTGTCATTTTATGTATGGTCAATTTGAATGGAAGTGCTCATAAGTTTATTCAATATGATCTTGTACAACTGGAAATAAAATGATGTGGGGGTGGTGTTTCTAGTGATTTTTGAACTTGTTTTAATTACCTAAATTTAGCTCATTTAAAGTAAATAGTTTCAATGACCATCTTATATTCAAGTCAGTAACTTTTCTTGAGGGCATGTTCATGACATCCACCATCTTTGAAAATTATGAGATATTAGTAGTATCTTGCAGTAAATAAACAATGTTGGCATAGAATCTTTTATGTGTTTTTTACTTCATGTCACAAATTTATTGAAATTTTATGATTCTTGGTTTCAATTTCCATGCTAAGACTAGATCCATCATGCCTGCTAGGATTTTTAGTTGTGCACACATCATATTTCTTACTTCTAATTGTATAAGAAACAAAGAGTATGCAGAATGAAATGTAGCAACATGTGGGTGTCTATTTTACTTAATGATATGCTTGATTTTTTAACCCATTCCAATCCTACCACAATAAAATTAAGAGAGACAAGGACACAGGAAGGACTATCAATAAATTAAATTAGAGAATTTAGAATGAAACTCAAATTGTACCTAAATGTAAGGATAAGTATTTGCAGTTTCCTAGTCACCGATGAGCATTGAATCACATTGTCAAAAATTCCTTGCATTATGAGAATTTGGTTGCATCTTCACTGATCCTCTATAGTAGTTCCTTGACTTTCCTATAGATATAGTTTTAGAAACAATATTACACCTACGATTCTTCCCTATATGGATCATCTTTGTCCCCCCTATTCATAGTTATATTTCAAGGAAACATAATAGAACTATCCAATTACATCACCTCCTTTCAAAACAATGTTTGCGTATTTGTAGGTGACTGTCGAACCAGTCTCTACTCAAGTCCATGAAATGCTTGATTTGTCTCCATTGCACAAGACTCTTTTCAGAATAAAATTATAAATCCCATGTTTAGATTCCTCATTCTCGACATACAAATTCTTTACAGTGGAATACTTTATCGTTGCTCCCTTGGTGCAATAGAGATCCACTACTGTGGCATGGAGATGAATGGTCTCATAAAATGGTGTAGTGCATCCTTTAATATATATCATTGAACTCCTCTCAACTCACAAAACTCCTCTCGTCTACAATAATAAGAGTCTTCTCAAACTGCCTAGTCTCCATCTCATTCATCCCGAAATAAGTGGATATTTCCATGTGTGAAAAAGTGTGCTTGGGGATTTAATAGAAGGATCTATCACTAAAAAAAATTACAATGCAACATAATAGCTATCAGTGGGAGGAACAACCCTTCCAAGCTACTTTCCAACTAGATTAATCTACTCCTGAATTACCTCTTATAACAAACAAAATATAACCTCAACTGCCTATATATTCTACCTATGCATGGTAGTAATGAAAAGATTGTCCAAAACAACATCTACAATAATGTTGGTCAATCTCTTCTTCTAGTCAAGGGCATGCTCATCTTTTGAAAAGTATCAAGCAGGTCAGGGTTCGCCTTATCCAGGCTTCTCTTCTTCTTCTAGTCTCTCTATTTAGGTTCAAAATAATATGAAAGGTCTTCGAAATTGATGGATGGGTAAAAGTTAGCAGACCATTTGGGTTCTTCCAAGTTTTAATCATTGTGTGTAAGCATTTAGTCTAAATTGCAAAATCCATTCAGGTTCCTTCTTTTTAGTTCAAATTAGCATAAGCTTTGGAGAGTTGTAAGGTCTAATTGATCTAAGTATATTCTACTTAAAATATAGTAACATGGTTTAAAATTGTAGGCATTGAGATGAGAATCTAAGGATGAAATACAAAAGATTTTATGTTCATGGTCACAAGAAATTTTAATTTCATGTAACAAAGTTTGAGGAAGTCTAGTATTTGCATCCTACCAGAAAATTTGCTTGCATAACTTGAGCCCTTTGAATTTCTGCATGGTAAAGTTCGTTACACAAACAATCCACCACTAAAATAAAAGGTGAAAAGAAAAAAAAAAAATTCATGCATTCTGACCCTAGACAAGTTAGGGAGGAGAGAACTGATATGTTCAATAAGGACATGCAAAATTATTACTTTTCCATCATCTTTTGGTGAATTTTTGGCCACAATCAAGATGTGCATTATCAGAATAATTGGTGAATTTTTGGCCGCAATCAAGGTGTGCATTATTAGAATAATTAAACCCTTTGTACAATAAGCACATGTAAAATTCTTACTTGTGCATTGTCTTTTGATGAATTATTGGCCACAATCAAGATCTACATTATCATAATAATTAAACCCTCAACTCTAGATGAAATTTATTCTTTGATCATATAAACCCTCGAAATTTCTTACCCATAGGAACAAAAATCATCTTTACTAAAATGTAAGAACTCTCGAGAGTTGAAATTCATACCCATGTACAAATGGCCAAAATTTCTATGCTCGATGACATTGCCATTCCTCCATCTAATAGTTGATGCTCTCCTAAGGTTTTTCCCATGCAAACTCCATGTGGGGTTCGAAACCCATGAAATCCATAGATCATGTAGATGGTATTCCTTCTTCTGGCATTTCCAGGGAGATGTCAAAAAGGCAAAGAGAAATGCAGTGCTACAATGTGATGTTGTAATCTGTGAATATTTTATTTGAACCCAATGCTAAACTAGAAATGAAAAAGAAAAGAAATATTTATAATGGAAAAAATAAAAGAAATATTTATAACATAAATTAAAATATATAAATTGCAATTAGCTTAAGTGAATTATTTTTAATAGCATTTTGTTATTTTTCCGTAAGACGCTAAATAAAAAAGAAGAAGAAGAAGTTAACAAAGATATTGTGTAAAGGAAGAAGTTAAAAATGATATTGTGAAGAAGAAGAAGTTAACAATGATATTGGGATGAGTGTAGACATTTAAATATGGCCTCAATCAATAATAAAATGTTAAATTAATAAAAATAAGAAAAGTCGATTTGTTATATTTTGGTTTTTTTATTAACATGTGAATAGGCTTCATTATAATACCATGGGCGAACACCATGGCTTATCGATGCCATAGGCTTATCAATACCACAAGTCCAAAAACCATAACTTATTTCACAACCAAAATATTTTATTATGACAAGATTCTTAATCATGGATATTCACCCCCACATTACGGTAAATATTATTAACTTGTAAAAAATAGCCTTTGTTACAATACCATGGGTCAATAACATGGATTATCAATACCACATGCCCAAAAAACATAAATTATTTCACAATCAAAATAATTTATAACAGTATGACAAGATTGTTAACCACGAATATTCACCCTCACTGTACCGTGGATATTAACTTGTAAATCGGCTTTGTTACAATACCATGGCTTATCAATATCACATGCCAAAAAAACATAACTTATTTCATAGTAAAAATATTTCATTTTAATTTAGTTTTACAACTTTTTTTTAATTGAATATAAAAGGGAAAATGTTACAATTTAAGATATATCTAGACCCTCTATCTTCACCACCAATAAAAATATTCCCATAGAAATTAAATTAAGGTTTTAATGAAATTAAGCTAAGATGGA
>APFE031174691.1:7394-26546 GCA_000404065.3 Pinus taeda | reverse complement strand
TCCATCTTAGCTAAGGACCCAAGGGATGAGAGCAAGAAAATTGACTAATTATAATAGATAAAATATAGTGCATGATTTTTTAATGTTTTTCATTATTTTATTTTCTTTGACATGATTGATCGAAAATATAGGTTTAATATTTTACAACCAATTAAGCTTTTTTAATTTAGATAATTTCTTAAACACAATACAATGTGATCTAATTTAAGAGAGAGTTGGGGAGGGGGCTGAGAGAGGGGGGGAGATATTGGAAAGGTTGGAGGGCACAAAGAGAGAGAAAGATAGAGTGATGGGGGCGGAGAGAGAGTGAGTTGGGAGAAAGGGAGCGAGAGGAAGGAAGAGAGAGGAGGGAGAAAGAGAGATAGATGGATTTGGAGTGAGAGAGGGAGTGAGGAAAGAACAAAAACATAGAGATATAGAGGTGGAGAGAGAGAAGGGAGAGATTGAGAGAGAGTGAGGGAGATAGTAGAGGAGGGAAGAGAAAGAAGATGAGAGGATAGATATAGGTAGAGACAGGCAAGGGAGCGAGATGGAGACATAGAGATGCAGAAGGATAGGGGGGCGAGTTAGTGATAGAGTTGGCCAGAAGAGAGAGAGAGAGAGGGAGAGTGATTTTGGGGGGAGAGATAAAGGGATGTGGGAGATAAGGGATAGAGAGGAAGGAAGATAGAGATGAGGAGAGTTGGAATTTTAAGGGTTATGGAGAGAGAGGGAATAAGAAAAACATAGAGGGGGAAAGGTGTGGAGAGAGAGGGGGTGACAACAGAGTCAAGGAGAGAGAGTGGAGCAGAGAGGAGAGAAGGAGGGAAAAGACAAAAGGATATATCTAGAGAGGGAGAGAAGGGGAAGAGAGAGATAGATAGAGAAGGGGAAGAGAGGGAGAGTGTGTGTGTGTGTATGTTTCGGGGATGAGATAGAGAGAGGGAGTAACAAACAGACATAAATACAAATATAGATATTATATAGTATTATATAACCAACCTAGATATATATTAACCCTATAGCTATCAAGTGCCAAGAGGGATCCAATATCTCGAGGTGAAAACGTTTCCTCAAGTTTTGCACTAGGAAAAAAAGTTTGCACCTCAAGAGATCGGATCCCTCTCGACGCTTGAAAGATCCGAGGTTAAGATGGATCTAGGTCGATTAATATGAAACTAAAGTAGATTTTTTTTGGTATTATAGTCTTAAAAATTAAAATTTCTCTTCAAATTAATTACAAATTTTATTGAATAGATTTTTAAAATATACGTAAAATTGTTTTTTATTGAAAAACATATTTTTAAAATTACAAATTATTAGAGATAGATAATGCAGATTTGGCTCACCTATACACCACATGACTATGAAGAAGTGTTTAAGAAAGGATAACCTTTCAACCAATCTTAAATAGCCTTTCAATCCCATATCACTTGTAAGTTTAGATTGCTTGACACAATTAAGGTGACTAACATAAAAAATCAATTCATATTATTGTAGTACTTGTTAGGTAGTTGTATTTTTGTTCTTAGACTAAATTAGTGCTTCATATTAGTCAATTTTAGTTATATTACTTATTAGCTAGTCACATATTGTAACCCACCACCTAATTAGTGATTTATGTTAGCCGGTTTTAGTTCATTCACTTAAGATTGCTCATTTTTGGTAGTATTTCACCTGGAAAAGTTGTGGTGGCTAATGTTTTTAGTCATGTAGTCACTAATTTCTCATTTTCCACTAGTGATAGGAGATGAACTTAAAGAGTTATGAGTGCACATTTCTATTAGGGAGGAGATATGATTAATGAGGCTCATTAATAGGTTTTCCTCATCACCTAGAAGAGGGTCCTTGTATTCAAAAATTTCATTAGGCAAGAGGGCCAAGAAGAGCTCCAAACTCATTAAGTGTGAGACCAATAGAGTAAGAGATGGAGGAGCATCCAAATGAGACTCAAAAACATATCACACACTTAAATTCCATCAATATAAGCTAGTAATATGCACATTACTGATGGTCATCAACGAGAACCTGAGACGACAACAAAGCGACAATTATTTCAAGGTGCAATTGTTGAAACTCTACATTGTGACACTTAGAATACAAGTTGCGACATAAGGGTTGACTATGAGAAGAAAGCCTGCTAAGTTGTAGGAATGTGTATAATACATATTATTCTGATATGTTGGATCATATAATATATAAGAGTGTGTTGGAGCTACCTCTAGTGATGTACAAAGTTGCAACACATAGAGGAGTGAAAATAGTTAGAAGCAACATTTGCGACAATAAGAAAATTTGAAAATGACACAAAAGATGAAGAAATTGAGAGAGACACATGATAGAGTGAGGATAACATGGAAACACCACTTTTTCAAGTGAAAATAATAAAATTGATAGTCACGAACATGAAAGCGACACTTGTGAAAGTGAAGGTGCACAAAGGTGACAGTTGAGAAAACTCATTGAAATAGTAATACAATTATAGTCGAAGTGAGAGGGAGACTCTTGATGGAGAGTTCTTACTGACTATTGACATAGACATCACTGTTTCTTGTGCTAGTGGAATGCACGATCACTATAATAAGTGATTGCACAAGGACTGTAACCAAGCATTCCGCAGGCACTATTGGAGGTTATTAAATTGTTATCTTTAAAAATTGTGATATGCTTGTTCAAGCTTGCATAAAGGAAGTGCCCAACATGTGTGAGGAAGTGATTTTGACATTTAGAATATCAGAGGAAGACATAAACACTTAACAAACATCAATCAACGATGAAGTAACCATGGAACGACATATTGTAAGATCCCTAGTAAGCTCCAAAGTTTTAGTGTAGGAAAAAAATTGGAAGGTGTTTATGAAAAAGTCAATGGGACCCTAAGTTAAGTTGTTATGCAACAGAACTTGATGACATGACAATAAAAGTCTAAAGCATGATGTCTATGACATAGAAAGAAACTTACTAGGGACAAGAAATGTGGTGTACACTTATAGTATGATAGACATCTTGATGAATTTGACATTATCTTCATATGGATGAAAATAACTTGCATTCAATTGATTGTAATAGTGAAAATGTAGTGATATAGTGTTACAATGATATTGATGTTAAGTCATCCAGTAATATTTTAGCAATGAGGCTAGTTTGTAGTTGAAAAGAAAATTGGATAGTGAATTTGTGTTCACTTTGGATAGTGACTCGGTATGTGCTGACCTTGCTACACAATAAGTCGTTAATTGTGATAGTCCCCTTGGAAATGTTAACTTGGTTGTATACAAATATTACAATGAGAGAATGTGTTAGTGACATATAATAGACATGGATGCCTTGTGAAAAATGGTTTATTAATGACATTCCAAGGAACCTCGACAATATATCTCAAATATAATGATTATGTGATGGTGTTCTATGGGATCATGGGACTGATCGTTTTAAGATCTGATAGTGATGATTGTAAAAATTTTTGACATTTGATAGTTGAATGTGTGGAAGTGTTGTGTAGCAGTCAGTTGATATTGATAAGGGTACAGATTGAGAAAAATAAAAGTTATTTGTTTATAGTTTTGCAATAGTCATAATTGTTTTTGAGATTGAGTGGGGTTGACTGGGAAGTAGTAGTTATCATATTTTAATATATTTTGTATTGATTCATAGAAAAGGTGGATTCAGTCTGAAAATTGTGAAATGTGGTCCATCAACTAATCAAGGTGTTTAGGTAGTGTGAGGAAGGTGGCTAGAGGTACCTTCAAGTTGGATCCTGAGAAAAATTCAGGGTGGTAGGGTGGTGCTAAGGAAGGTTGGATCATTCACAGGGCATTACAACATTTATCCACCTGTAGTTGGTCCACAAGGTGTTGGATGACCTTCAGGTTAGAGCCTATAAACCAGGGCATTGGAGCACCCTCCCAGTTGAATTCGGTAAACGGGTTGTTGGAGCATCCTATAGGCTGAAGCTTGTAAATTATGGGGTTGAAGCATCCTTCAGCTGCAACTAAAATCTTAATGTAAATATTTTAAATAAGAATACTAAGAAGCGGTCAGTGGTTTTTGTCCCGGAGGGTTTTCCACCTAGATAAATTTGCCTTTTCACTATCTTTATTATTATCAATTATTCAATGGTGTTAACCTTTTTTTATATTTATCTAAAGTTAATAACATTTATTGCTATGCAAATTTAAAAATATACTAATTGGTAAGAAATATTCATTCATCCTCTGCTAATTATTTCCAACAATTGATATCAGTGCTCATAATTTTATTCAATACGATCTTGTACAACTGGAAATAAAATGATGTGGGAGTGGTGTTTCTAGTGATTTTCAAACTTGTTTTAATTACATAAATTTAGATCATTTAAAATAAACCCTAAGTCAAGTTTTTATACAACAAAACTTGATGACATGGCAATAAAAGTCTAAAGCATGATGCTTGTGATATAGTAAGAAACATATTGGGGACAAGAAATGTGTTGTACACTAATAGTATGATAGAAATCTTGATGAATTTGATATTGTCTTCATATGGATGAAAATAACTTGCATTCATTTGACTATAATAGTGACAATGTAGTGATATAGTGTTACAATGATATTGATGTTAAGTCGTCCAGTAATATTTTAACAACGAGGCTAGTTTGTAGTTTACAAGAAACTTGGATAGTGAATTTATGTTCACTTTGGATAGTGACTTGGTATGTATTGACCTTGCTACACAATAATTCCTTAATTGTGATAGTCCCCTTGGAAATGTTAACTTCGTTGTATACAAATATTACAATGAGAGAATGTGTTAGTGACATATAATAAACATGGATGACTTGTGAAAAAATGATTTATTAATGACATTCCAAGGAACCTTGACAATATATCTGAAATATAATGATTATGTGATGGTTTCATATGGGATCATGGGAATGATGGTTCTAAGGCCTGATAGTGATGATTGTAGGAATGTTTGACATTTGATAATTGAATGTGTGGAAGTGTTGTGTAGTAGTTAGTTGATGTTGATAGGGTATAGATTGAGAAAAAGAAAATCTATTTGTTTATAGTTTTCCAACAATCATAATTTTTACCGAGATTGAGTAGGGTTGAATAAGAAGTAGTGGTTATCGTATTTTAATATATTCTGTATTGATTCAGAGAAAAGGTGGATTCAGTCTGAAAATTGTGAAATATGATCCATCGACTGATCAAGGTGTTTTGGTAGTGTGAGGAAGGTGGTTGGAGGCACCTTCAAGTTGGATCCTGAGAATAGTTTAGGGTGGTAGGATGGTGTTAAGTAAGGTTGTAACCTACATAGGGCATTACAACATCTATCCACTTGTAGCTGGTTCACAAGGTGTTGGAGGACCTTCAGGTTAGAGACTATAAACCAGGGCATTTGAATGCCCTCTCGGTTGCATTTGGTAAACAGGTTGTTGGAGCATCCTATAGGTTGAAGCTTGTAAATTATAGGGTTTAAGAATCCTTCAATTGAAGCTAAAAACTTGATTTAAATCTTTTAAAGACAAATATTAAGAAGCGATTGGTGGTTTTTGTCCCAAAGGGGTTTCCACCTAGATAAATTTGTCTTCAATATCTTTATTATTGTCAATTGTTGAATGGTGTTAAAATTTTTTATATTTATCTAAAGTTAAGAAGATTTATTTCTCTGCAAAGTTAAAAATATACTAATTGTTACGAAATATTGATTTAGGCCCCGCTAAGTATTTCCAACAATTAATATAAGAGCGAGGTTTCTTCAGTAGTAGTTTAACAACTAGAAGGAGATCGTGGAATGCAATAAGATGGGAATTCCTATAATTAATGTAAAACGTTGTGCATTTTAGGTTGGAATGATCGGGACATCTCTTTAAGCACAATAATTTAATGTTTGGAATCGTGTATTAACCGAATACAATCAACCTTCAACTTGTCCCTCAGATGATGATAACTGAAGGCTTTATGAGGGTAATGCTAAAGCTATGGATGCCTTTATGTCTAGTGTCACAACTTCCTATGTCAAAATAAGGCACTGCAAATCAGTGAAAGGAATTTGGGACAAGATTCAAAATACATATGAACGAGATAAGAAGGTAAAGGAGGCCAAGTTACAGTCCCACAATTTCAGCAACTAAGAATGAATTAAGTGGAGAACATTTTAGACTTCTTCCTCTGTATTTATGAAATACTGAATGTTATAGAAGAATTGGGAGAACTAATGGAAAAATAGTTAGTTGTCTCAAAGGTTCTAAGATCTATTCTAGAGAGATTTGATGCTCAATTATATGTGCTAGAACATGGACATGATTTGGAAAATCTCACCATGGACTAGTTGAATGCAATAGTTATGACATATGAAATGAGGAAAGGAAAATGTTTTCCATCTAATAGAGAAGAAGCATTCACAACATCCAAGAAGATTAGGAGAGACAAACATCAGTAAAAACCAAGATCCAGTTGTTGTGAAGAATAATAATATTCAGAGAAAGAAATTGCTAACTTTGTGAGATAGCTGAAAAGTGGAACACATATGCTCAAAAGTAAACTTCCATTAATATGTTTCCAATGTGGTGATATTGGTCACTTTGAAGCTACATACCCTCATAAGGACTCAAGTAAAGAAGATGAAACAAGCTAGAAAGGAGCAAAGGGTCAAAGAAGATTCAACAAGCAAGGTAAAAGGCAAGGCTTTAAGAAAACATTTTTCTCTAAAAAAATAGCTTCTCATCTAAAAAAGAAAGAGACGGTGACAAATAAAATGACATAGGAAGAGTATTATTCATGGAAAGGGACAACAAGAAAGAATCTCTCTCAAAGAATAAGGAAATTAAAAGGAGATGAACGAGATTGAATTTCAAAAAGAAATGGTGAGAATTATAAAGGAGCTTAAGGTCGAAAGAGAAAATATCAAATCTCTCAAATTCGAATTGAAGATAGAAAAATAAAATGCCAAAAGCTTAAATAAAAAGAATGATGAATCAAAGGAATTCATTATCAACCTTAAAGTAGAATTGGAAGAAACCAAATAAATTAGAGATTCACTCAAAAGATAACATGAAGAAAGTAACAAATTAAGGGAAGATTTAGATGTAGAGATATACTACCTACAGATGAAAGAACAAAAAGAAAATATCTAGCAAAACTTGGTAAGAAACTCTAGAGCATTGAATGAGCTCAGTAACAGTCAGAATGTGAATCGAAATAAAGGACCAAAGAAGATAAAAAATGGTGGTGCTCCAAGGAATCATGTTGAAGCAATCAAGGACCAGGATAAACTAGAGGATTTTTCTCCTCCAAGAAAGAATGGATATAGAATATCATCTAAACAAGATAACTCATCTAGATATGCTAATTTATTTAATGGTTATTTTTCTTCATGTACTAACTTTTGACATATGGCTAGGAATTGTAAACCTTATGAAATGTAGAATTAGCAAAGAGATTATCAATGTAATAAAAAGCATAGAAGTAAGTTTGCAAGATCATGAGACAGGTTTCATGATGACTTTGATAGTAGGAAATATGTGTCGTATTCTCTATTATTCGGACCCAACATTGAATGTTACAAATTCCATAGCTATGGGCATGTAGATCGATATTGCAGGTATGATATGGAACGTTCCATGAATGAAAACCCTAATATAATCTATAAAAAGGACAACATATGCAAGAAAGCCAAGCAAAGGAGAAACTATCAATAGTAATGCCTTTATATTTTGCAAAGGAAAAGATCATGAGCAATCAACACGTACATTAGATGATGATAAGATTCAGGATGATTCGATCGAAGCGCTGGCTCATATATTATTTTGAACAATCAAATATGATGACTACATGAATATTGAAGAGGGGGAGTCTATCTAGTAGTAGTTACACATTTAAAGAACTATTATTAATAGGTTGACAAGAGGCAGATATGAGGAAGCATTATAGATAGTGTTAGATTTTAAACTTCTGTGGGGCTCCATTATAGACAAATATTTCAGATTTCCCACAGTGTTAAGTGAAATATGTCGACATTTCGAATCCCAAAGAGGATCAGATAGATCCTCTTTGGGATTTGAAATATAGACATATTTCACTTAACGCTATGGGAAATTTGAAATATTTCGCTATTATAGACAATTTTAGTATAGTATTTTTCGTAGGAAACCTGATCCATATTGACAAGTAGAGTCAACAGTGGCAATATGTATGAAGAATAACATGATAGGGGGAGCACAGGTAGGTTACATGTCCACAAATCAAGAAGATTGTCAGGGGGAGTCACCCTTTTCCATTGATGTCAAAGGGGGAGAGAAAACAAGAGAAGAAGATCGAGGCACTTGTTTGATCATGGGAGTACGGTTTTAAGACCTGATAGTGATGATTGTAGGAATGTTTGACATTTGAGAATTGAATGTGTGGAAGTGTTGTGTAGTAGTAAGTTGAGGTTGATAGGGGTACAGATTGAGAAAAAGAAAAGCTATTTGTTTATTGTTTTGTAACAATCATAATTGTTACCGAGATTGAGTAGGGTTGACTAAGAAGTAGTAGTTATCATATTTTAATATATTTTGTATTGATTTAGAGAAAAGGTGGATTCAGTATGAAAATTGTGAAACATGGTCCATCGACTGATCAAGGTGTTTGGGTAGTGGTTTGAGGTACCTTCAAGTTTACACAACATTAAATTAAATTTGTACAACATTAACTAATCATATTTCTCAACCTCAGCAACCCCTTAGAGGTATAATACAGGTGTTGCCCTTGATGGCAACTCACTCAAATGACAGATCATAATGCAGTAGGTCAAGAGAGAGGTATACGTAGGTTAACCTTGATGAAAGTGTGTATACACGCGGTTTAGCAGAACAAAAGGGGCGTATACGTACACACGCATGTTCACAGATGGAAAGGTGCGTACATGTTGGAAAACTATGTTTTGGTCCGTGGTATTTGGTCCATGGTATTTTTGTATTGATCCATGGTATTTGGTCTGAAGTCTTGACCCTAGGTATTGGGTCCAAGGTATTGGTCCTACATGGTTTTGGACCATGGTATTGAGAGAGGCCTAAAACTATATAAGGAGAAGATCATTAGGCCAAGAGGTGCAAGTGTGTAAGTTATGAATATCTGATGAAGTATGAGATCTAGTATGCTAGTTATGGGTTTGTGATGCTTGGCTCGATCTAAATTAAGGAGGCTCCTATGCGGTTGATAAAGGTTGATGGACCAGGATCTTGAAGACTAAAATATATTATCATTATATGGTATGATCATGAATAGATCTGAATACTGACGCATGTTTTATCCTTTATATCTTATGGTCTAGGTATATCTGAAGTTGGAAAGTGCAGCAAAGGTATAACTAATTATTTTTAGATTTGTACGCGAGTTCTCCCTTGTGAAAGGGCATAGACACGCTGGTTTGACACTGTCAACTAGTGTATACATTATGAGATTTGATATTTCAGGTTGTTGTTGGTTCTAGTGGTTGTTGCAGAGTTTCGGGCTCTGGTCTATGTTTTGGTGACTATATTTTGATGATAGGGTTTCAATGATTCAATTGTTTGGTGATTCAAAGTTAATGATTATATTTTAGTTGTGATTGCTTGGTATCTATCGATCCAGTGTGAAAATTTATGAAACAAAAGAGAAGGTTGTAACCTTCTGTAGGTTAGCACCTACATACTAGTACATTCACTAGTATAAGAGCTAAGGGGGTTGTAAATCCCTTCCAGGAGAAGCTACAAAATGAGATAAGGTTGTAGCCTTCCACATGTAGAAGTCTGTGTATTGGCATAAGAATGAACTAGTACAAAAATATTGTAAAAAGAAGTTTCTTATTAAAATAAGATAGAGATGAATTGTAGTAGGTGTTTTTCACCCACATTGGGTTTCCACCTTATATCATGTTTGTTTCTTATGTGTGATGATCTGTTTTGCTTTACTTCACCTATTTACTATTTATATGGTTAATAATGTTATGATGCACTCATTGAGGATCAACTAACTGAATCATAAGTTTATTAGATATATGCTAGTTACAATAAACACAGTTGCGTATATACATGGGTATCCTTAACTGAAGTAGTGTATATAAATCTAAGTATGAAAATGAAAAAGTGTTCGATTTGATAATACTGATTCACCCCCCCTCTCAGTATTATTTCCAACAATTTGTATCGGAGCAGGTCCTTTAGAAGAAGCTTGATTGCTTGAAGGAAGATCCATCAAGATGAGTAATCACGAAAGAGAGGGATCCATTAGACCACCAATCTTCCATGGAAGAAATTTGTCTACTCGAAGATAAGAAACACAACATATCTACAATCACTTGGGACATATGTTTGGTGAATCGTGGAAGGAGGATATACATATCCATTAGCAACTCCATATACAATAAAAATAAAGCAATATGAACTTAATGCTAAAGTTATTACTATCTTATTAGGAAGTTTGTCACAATTAGAATTTGTCAAGGTCATGCAGTTCAAATCAGCCAAAGAAATATGGGACAAAATAATTCTAAGCTACGAAGGAGATGATCAGGTAAAACGTGCTAAGCTTCAAACTCTTAGAATACGGTATAAAACTCTTAAGATGCATAGTAATGAAAGCATATCTATTTACTTCCTATGTATAGATGAGATTGTTATTTGTATGAGGAATCTAGGTGAAGAAATTAAGGAAGTTTTCTTAGTTGAGAAAGTTTTGAGATCCTTGTCTACTAAGTTTGAATCCAAAGTGCTTACCATAGAAGAAAAGGAGGATCTGCAGAAAATCACTATGACGCAACTTCACGGAATCTTAACTACTTTTGAGATGTGAAAAGGAGGACCATTAGATATGAGAGAAGCTGCATTTGAAGTATCAACAAATGGAAAGGAAAAAATCAATGAATCAGGATACATTTCAGAAGAAGAAGATGAGGTAAATTTTGTCAAGAATCTTGAACGGGGATCTGGAAGGTTCAAAGGTAAGCTACCTTTCAAATGCTTTTCATGTGGTAGAGTTGGTCACTACGCTATTAGACACCCTCATAAGAAAGGAAAGATGTCTGAATAAGGAAATAGAAGTTATTATACTCATAATAAAAGTAATGACTCAACCAATAGTGATGAAGACATCAGACTTCTCATCGCATATGAAAATAAGGACGTAGAAACAGAAGAAGTTACCAGATTAAAAGAATGGCTGGAAAAATAACCAGAGTAAGGGAGAAACTGCTGGATGTAGTAAAAGATCAGAGCATAACAATTCAAAAACTTGAATATAAGATCCTCTCTCTAAAAGAAGATCTTAAAGAATCAAAGAAGCAGAATAAAGAAGCTCTTGAAGAACAAGAACATGAAGTGCTCGAATTAAGGCAACAAGTGGAAGAAGGAAGAAAAGTTGAAGAAAAAATAAGGAATCAATATCTAGAAAAGGAAGAAAAACATTAGGTTGAGGTAAATATCTTAAAAGGAAAATTAGAAGAAAAGGATAAACTGTTGCGATTTCAAGATAGTACTAACATTTTGGATGATATTCTTAGTAGTTAAAGATCCCCTACTATCAAAACTAGTCTTCGTTTTTATGAAACTGTCGAAGGTGAATCTAGCTCACAGGGTGAGGAGAGGAATTCTAATGCAAAATTTGAACTAATAAATGAATAGATAAGTGGTCAACCCTAGCAACAACCAAGGAAAGAAATTCTTCAAAGAAGATTTTTCCTCCTAAAAATGGAAGTGATAGACAATTATTTCCTCAGATCAATAATGTTGAATGTTATGTATGTCATAACTTTCGACATATTGCACCTAGATGCAGAAGAAAAATGGATCAAGAACATCACACAGAAAGATCATTATGCTCCAGGTACTTCAAGGGATATTGTTTTTCTTGCAATATGTTTGGTCACAAAGCCATTGACTGCAATAGGAGGAATATGAAACATGTAGGATGTTATGCATGTAACAAGTTTGGACATAGAGCAAGGGAATGTAGGAGTAGAAATTCGAACTCGAAAGAAAGAGGATCATACATCATCAGAACTGTAGGTACTGAAGAAGACATAATTAGAGACAGAAATATGTGGCATAACTCATTTAGATGACATAACAGACACAGGGCAAGTTGAAAGTGTAGACCTTCAGTATTCCAATTTGCATACGCAGATATTATGAATATAAGTCACGTATATACGCGAGTTGGAGGCTACCGAGTCGCATATATGGAGCTTTAAATAAAACGCAGCAAAACAGACTCAAAAAATGGTTTGGTCATGGTATATGATGATTAGCACAGGCTCAGGGGGAGCATATGCTTCAAATAATGCATTGTTGGCATTATGGTTAGAAGTTTTTGGTGATGATGCTTATTGACACATCTTGCTATTGATTTTTTGATTGGCCAAGAGAATGGATTGCAGGTTACAAGTCTGGATTCTAGTGACAAATGTTTATAGTGCAGAACATATGGTGTATGATAGTTGTTGATAACTGTCATGGTCTTGTTTAGGTCCTTGGTCTTTGTGAGTCATGTGATGTATCTTGTTACCCCACTATGCATGGGATGGATGATGTAATTGTTCTTGTGTTTAAGTCATGTTTAAACTCTTGATATATCCCCACTTGGTTGGGTGGATGAGTCAAAAATGGTGTATTCCCACTAGGTTGAGAGATTCATGTGTGTATAGAGTCATGTTATGCTTTTGCAGACCTTGCATGTACTTAGGGGGAGCATGGACAGATTAGTACATCTTGGGATATACAAAGGGGGAGCTCAATCAGATATTTCAGCAGGTACTAAGGGGGAGTATGGATAGCAGAAGGTATACCAAGGGAGAGAACATCTTGGTTTGTTGTTTGCCCTTGATTTCAAATTGGGAGAGTGACCTACAGTGGTGGTTGCCATCAAGTCCAAATGGGGAGATTGTTGGAATTATGATACAGGTGTTGTCCTTGATGGAAACTCACTCAGAGGTATAATAAAAGTGTTTCCTTTGATGGCAGCTCACTCAGAGGTATAATACAAGTGTTGTCCTTGATGGCAACTCACTCAGATGACAGATCATAATCCAGTAGGTCAAGAAAGAGGTATACGTAGGTTAACTTTGATGAAAGTGTGTATACACATGGTTTAGCATAACAAAAGGGGCGTATACGTACACATGTAGGTTCACAAAAGGAAAGGCACATACATGTTGGAAAACTAAGTTTTGGTCCGTTGTATTTGTTCTGTGGTATTTGATCCATGGTATTTTGGTATTGGCCCATGGTATTTGGTCTGAATTGTTGACCCCAGGTATTTGCTCCAAGGTATTGGTCCTACATGGTTTTGGACCATGGTATTGAGAGAGGCCTAAACATGTATAAGGAGAAGATCATTAGGCCAAGAGGTGCAAGTGTGTAAGTGATGAATATCTGATGAAGTGTGAGATCTAGTATGCTGGTTATGGGTTTTTGATGCTTGGCTCGATATGAATCAAGGAGGCTCTTATGCGGTTGATAAAGGTTGATGGACCGGGATCTTGAAGACTAAAATGTATTATCATTATATGGTATGATCATGCATAGCTATGAATACTGATGCATGTTTTATCCTTTATATCTTATGGTCTAGGTATATTTGAAGTTGGAAATTGCAACAAAGGTATAAGTAATTATTTTCAGATCTGTACGTGGCTTCTCCCTGGTGAAAGGGCATATACACGCTCATTTGACATAGTCAACTAGCGTATATATTATGAGATTTGATAGTTCAAGTTGTTGTTGGTTCTAATGGTTGTTGCAAAGTTCTGGGCTCTGGTCTACATTTTGGCGACTATGTTTTGATGACAGGGTTTCAATGATTCAGTTGTTGGGTTATTCAGAGTTAATGATTCTATTGTAGTTGTGATTGCTTGGTATCTATGGATCCAACCTGAAAATTTATGAAACAAAAGGGAAGATTGTAGCCTTCTGTAGGTCAGCACCTATGTACTAGTACATGCACTAGTACAAAAGGTAAGGGGGTTGTAGCTCCCTTTGAGGAGAACCTGGAGAATGAGGGAAGGTTGTAGCCTTCTACAAGTAGAAGCCTTCATACTAGCATAAGCCTACACCAGTACAAAAATATTGTAAAAAGAAGTTTCTTATTAAAAGAAGATAGAGACGAATTGCAGCAGGTGGTTTTCACCCACATTGGGTTTCCACTTATATCATGGTGTTCGTTGTGTGCTTCTTATGTGTTGATGATATGCTATTTTTACTGCACCTGTTTTACGGTTCATATGGTTAATAATGGTTCTGTGCCACGCATTGAAGATCAACTAACTTAATCATATAAGTTACTGGGATTACGCTAGTTGCATTAAACACAATTTGTGTATATACGCAGGTATCCTTAACTGAAGTAGCGTATATGTAATCTAAGTATGGAAAATGAAAAGTGTTTGATTTGATAATACTAATTCCCCCCCCCCCCCTCTCTCAGTATTATTTCCAACATCTATGGATTCCAAAATTAAGAGCCAGCATAAAAGTTTGTCTTGACAAGAATGTGCCCTAATCTCTGTGATTGTTCTTATGCACTAAACTAGAAATTTTAGTCCTCATTTAGGGATTATTTTTATGCATGAAGAGTCACAATTATTGCACCTCAAAACAAGGCTCATTTTATTTATTCTCTACTCCTTGGCCTTAGGGAATCTCACTATGTCAAGCATCAAATTTAAACCATCTATCTTGGAGAGGCTTAATTCTTTGGTGTGAAAATATTTTTTAGATGAAGTAGTGTATGACATATTTCTAAAGCTTCAATTTGATAAATTGTTCTAGGAGCTAGGGAATTTCTCTATTTAGTGGTTTCAACCCTATTTCTTCAACACATTATTAGGTATAATTGCTCCATTCCCTTCTGAAGGAAGTAAAAGTAGACCTTTACATATTCTATTGTAAATTTGTCTTAACTATTAAGGTTAGTCATGATTACTGAAGCAAAAGCAGAAGAATAGCAATATAGTCACTTTTTGCACACATACCATAGTAAATAATTGACTCATTATTCACAAATTGGTTAGCAAGCTCAAACATAGTTGTTTCAAGGGAGTTTTTATCATCATCAATCTCATCACTCTGGGATTTCACTGTATCAAAGTAGTTTTGGTTAGAGCGTCTCATCATCTTTTAACACAATTTTATTATAAGTTGAAGGGTTACATCACTGGTGTACAATTTTATTATAACTTGACATATGATCTAATCCTAACCTTTGTGGTCTTGAAATATTGAAGGGGCACTAATTCAAGTTGATATAAAACAACACTTGATGACATTCTAGTAAAGTTTCAAAGCTTGATGTTTATGATATAGTAAGCAACATACTAGGGACAAGAAATGCATTATACACTTATAGTATGATAGCCACCTTGATGAATTTGACATTGATTTGATATGACATGACAATGCCTTGAATATAGTTGACAATAATAGTGGTAATATATTGATACAATGTTACAACTATATTGATGTTAAGCCATTGAATAGTATTTTAATATTGAGGCTACATTCTAGTTGAAAACAACATTCGACAGTGAATTAGCATTAACTTTGGATAGTGACTAAGTATGTATTGAGATTGTTACAAAACAAGTCCTTAATTGTCACAGTGTATTGAGATTGTTACAAAACAAGTCCTTAATTGTCACAGTCTACTTGGAAATATTGACTTGGTTGTACTCAAAGATTCACATATGATTTATACATTGTATGGAAATAATATTGTATCGTTATTACAGTCAGAGAGTGTGTCAATGATGTATAATAGATAATTACTTTTTGAAATAATAGTGTGTGGATGACATCACAATGAACTTTGACACTATATATGATGCATAGTGATTATGTGATGGTGTCCGATGGGATTATGGGAGTGATGGTGTTAAGACTTGATAGTGATGCTTATAGGGATGTTTTTCATTTGAGCAGGGAAAGTGTGGCAGTGTTGTGCAACAGTAAGTTGATGTTGACAAGGAGAGTTTGTGGTACAATTTATGCATAAGAAAATCTATTTGTTGAAATTTGTTTAACAATAAAAATCATTATTGGGATTGAATAGGCCTGACTGAGTTGAAATAACAATGATCATATTTCAGTATATTTTGTATTGATTTAGAGCACAGGTTAGTTCAATATGAGAAACTATGAAACGTGGTCTGTCTGATCAGGGTGGTTTGGTACTATGAAGAAAGTGGTTGCTAAGTTAGGTTGGAGCCTGCAGAAGGTGCTGCAGTGTCCATCCTGATGTAGCTGGTATAGAGTGATTAGGAGCTCAAGACCAAGTGCGGAAAAATGCTCAAAAATGAAAATTTTCAAAACTAGTTCAAACCTAAACGACCAGATAGAGCTCGTCCTCTTAATTCTAGCACCATGAATGGTTCGAAAAATGGTCTCCGTATGCAGAAGTTACGTCAAAACAAAAATCACCCAATAACCCTTAATTTTTAGAATATTCCACAAAATATTCCTTGGAATATTCCAGGGAATATTCTCACAAATATTCTATTCGGGGTAGCGAATAGAATTCTGCCACATGGCAGGCCTAGAGGCCACCGTGTGGCACAAGTGATATCAACAAAGCGGCACATATGTTAATTTGTTTTGGCATTGGTGTGGTTTGAACATGCAATATCCCACCTAACAACACACAGCCTTCATCGCTAGGCCACATAGTTCAGACATGTTATGCAAATGGCAAAAACTTTTATTAAAGTTTAAATTTGGTTAACCACCTGGCACGAAATCCGAGGATAACCTCTAGCCCACAAATTGTGGTCACATGCGCCGATTTTCTGGCAGTTAATTGATATTCCAGTTAGCGGCCGTTTTGGTGGAGGTGCCATTTTTGGCGGACCTTCCATATGTGGCAGACTTAATTGTAGTTAACTAAAGAGAGCTGGAGTGGTTTTAGGGGCAAAATGGCAGTGGTATTGAATGAGCCATAACTTTGGCTAGGAAAGTCCTTTTTGGACTAATTTAGTTTTAATTTTGGGTCTCTTCAACCTGCTAAAGCCACTAGCATGGGTTTCATAGTGAACAAAGGTCATTTGTAGGTGATTTTGCTTCATGGAAGTTCCAGGAGCCACTAGGGCCATATCAATTTGGGAGCTGCATTAGGATGTGTGCAGCCATTGAATGTGAAACGAAGGTCATTCCTGACTGTAATCAACATTTTGAGTCCATTTCTATAGCTCTTTTTTCCTGTTGAGGCATTCTTCACCTCAAATTTCTTCAGGGAAGCTTTAAGGGCCACTAGAGCCATTTCAGTGATTGAGCCGTGCCAGACTAGGTTCATCTATTTGAGGTGAAACAAAAGCCTATTTTTGTTGTAAGGAATCTTCTAAATCCAATTAAGGTATTTTCAGAAGCATTTGGAGACTTATAAAGGCCAAGACGTTGAAGAGAAGCTTCAGGAAGCCTAGAGCCAACCATGGGAGAAGGCCTGGATCGAGGATGCAGTGCTCATTTTGAGCAAATGAACAGTCATTTGTTTATGTAAGATATGTGTTGGAGACATTAGTAGAGTTTTCATCGACATTTGAAGCATTCTGAAGGAGTTTGTGACATTAAGAACCTCAGGGAAGCTTAGTACACCTACTGAAGGAATCAAGAACAAGGGAGCCTAGATTTGCCTGCACAAAGAGGAAAACCATGATAGGGATGTATATGGTTTTTCTAAATCCATACGTTTAGTCAGTAAGCTTTTGGATTTGAGTGTGGAACTTGTAAAATAATTCAAGCCATAACCCCAAAGAGCCAAGTCTAGTTGACTAGAGCTCACATGAGACGTAGCCCACGAGATTGGGGTGAACTCCTTATTAAATTTGTTGTTACGTCTGATATATATGTTTAATATCATCTGAAACAAATCAAGTTAAAACACATAAACAAAAGAAAAGACATACACCTCTTTCAAACCAAAATTCCACATAACGTCAAGTTCAAGCAAGGTTTTTTTTAATTGAATCTAAGTGTTTACTTCTCTTATTTCTTTAAGCAAAGTCTGTAGAGGGCCAGGTAGCTTCTAGATCTCATCCTCTCTTTACAGGTGACATATCAAATAAATGCCCTTACAGTCTATTTCTGTATTAGAAATAAGAAGTTCACATATTTTCAGATTTAAACTTGGAGTATTTATGCACACATTTACATAAATGAAAATGTATACCTTGCACCCTTTTTCAAGTACATTCCATTTTTAGATCATAGAGGGTGTTGGAGCACCTTTAGGTTGTAGCCTATAAACCAAAGCATTAGAGCGCTCTCTGAGTTGTAGTTGGTAAATAGGGTGCTAGAGCATGCTATAGGTTGAAGCCTGTGAATCACGAGGTCAGGTCCTAATGCAGTTGAAGCTAAAAACATGATGTAAATATTTTAAAGGCAAATATTAAAAAGTGTTTAGTGGTTTTTGAACTGGAATGCTTTCCACCTAAAAATATGTGTTCGCTGTCTTTATTATTGTGCATTGTTGAATAATCTTGGTAATGTTTATATTTATCTAATGCTAATAACATTTAATATTAAGTGAAGTTAAAAATATAGTAAGGAAAGAAATGCTTATTCACGCCCTCTTAGTATTTCCAACAACAATCTCCATAGAATATTATAGCATATTCTTGGTAGTTTACCCAAATATAATGATGTCATTTATTTCCAATAGTTATTCATTTTCCCCTTTTAATTAAATTCATTCATTAAAAAAAATTCATCTGAACCAGTGTCATATGAAATCATTGATGTTTTTTTGGGCATGTGGTATTAATAAGCCATGGTACTTGCCAATGGGGTTATAAGAAAGCCTATTTATAGATTAAGAATTTCCATGATAAACTGGATTGAATCTCCATAGTATCTCCATAGCTAAGAATCTTCTTACATTATTTTTTAAAATGTTTATATGTTTAACTTATATATTAATTATTTTAATCTTAATTAATAATATTAATAAATAAATTAATTATAAGAAGAATTGGGCATATACATATAGAAGGACCTTTGTCGACGCGTTTCGAACCAACTAGTGTGATTCATCGTTAGGACAAGTTGAAGAAACAGATCGAGTCCAGCAAGTTAAATAGTCCGAGCAGAGACTCCAACGGCTAAAAAGATAAACGGATAATTTTTTACTTAAGGCCCACTTCAAATTTTCATGAATTAATTAATATTTTTATTATTCTTACTATTAT
>APFE031174680.1:285625-300902 GCA_000404065.3 Pinus taeda | reverse complement strand
AAAATAATCTAACTGGACTTGACTAGTTAGAACTAAGTCAATTGATTCTCTCATTATAGAACTCATACTTATTCCCTCGATCAGTGGAGGAAATTAAGGATAAATTCCTCAATCATTGGGACAACTCATGTGCATGCTCACAAAGGCTTCACATTTGAATTTCCTTAACTAATTAACTCAACTGAATTAATTAACTAAGATTTTCAATTGTTGTTAAGACCAAAATTAATTTTACTTCCTATAGATAGACTAGGGACTGTTATAAATAGGAAGGGACCTAAAAATGTTATTTTTAGAACTTTCTATTTTTAGTAGTTTCACCTCTCACCCAATGTGGCCAAAGACCTTACTGGCCAAACTACTATTTTTAGACATGCTATATTTAGGAGTCCTATTTTTAGCACATTCTAAATTTAACATTTCTTGTTGCACATTTTTCAACACTCCCTCTCAACAAGAAATGCTTCCTCTCGAACCTGATCCTATAACTCTGGAATGTTTTTTATGCAACACATCTACTTGGTCCACTTGCTCCAACAACACTTGGAAAGAAAACACTCCCAACTGACCACTCTATTGGGCTAGGAACATACTTTGATGCTGAAGCTCTACCTACTGCTGACAAGTGCTCCCTCTCTGACATCCATGCTACTGCAACATCTCCATGCATCTTGCACCATTGCACACCTCTCTGTGCCACCTAGCACTGTGCAAAACACTTGTGCCGCTCGCATTGCTGTAGCCTGCTAGCTATGAGTTGTCCTGGGATTCCCTGCATTGTCGCTCTCTCTGCCGCTCCACCTGCATCTGTCTCTACCCAGTCAGTCAGTTCCTACTATTCCACATCAGGGCTCCTGTAGCAAGGTCTCATCCAAGAGGTTGGGTACCTCAAGGATCCTGCCCCTCCTCCTTGGGACGATCACTCTATATTGCCCCACCTCCTACCTAGAGGTATGGTTGCATGTGATCCCACCTGGCTCAAAGTTTCCCCCTATTGGAGGTCTCTGCATGAGTATATGTCTCTACTTGATCTCCACTCAGCGTCCCTTATTGTGGCTGCTCCACAACCTCCTGAAGCTGCTACACCAATAGTGGCTCCTCCATAATTGTCTAAGACTTCTTCTGGCTTTGCATGTTGAGAAGTAATTTACGCTCCCTCTCAACCACCAAGTATCTAACCTTTGCCTTGCTCCTCAAGGCTTTCCATGCATCTTGTACCTCAAGTGCATACAGGTTCTTGGCTAGCACACCAATCTATTTCCACTTTCCCGCCGTCATGAAATTTTCTAGAAAAAGAGCTGACTTTAAATCAGCGATATCTCCCTCATCCGAACTCCGATTCAGTCGATTTTTTTTTTTTTTTTTTTGGCTATTTTTCCGCAATGAATCCAAATCTGCTATTTATTTCTGAAAATTTTTTACATAAATTTTTAGAACTGCTCTTCAAACTCTCGGCCCAAAACTCAAAACTTTGAAATCTCCTCTCAGTATACTATTCTTGCTTGATCACCTGTGCTTCGATACCATGCAGAATTTTGTAGAATTTTTCCTACAAATCAGTTAGCTTTAATTCCATGTAGAACTTTTTCTACAAATTAGCTAGCTCTGATACCATGTAGAAATTTCCCACGTGTAGATCACCTGGTAATGCAATGTACTAAAGCAAAACACTTGATCTACTTCTACAAAACATTAATCAGAAGCATAATCGAATTCATGAGCAACATCAAGTAGAAATATGCATAACTGATCAAGAGAAATAATCACACATAACACAAGATATATCTAGGGGAAAGCACCAGCATAAAACCCCAACCATGTATTATCAATCAAGTGGAAATCCTCTTCAACATACAAAAAGAATCAGCTCAATAGCTATCTTGCTCTCTCTGTACTCTGATAATCTTTAATCAGAAGATGAAAATCATGGACTACCTAGGCCTCAATATATAGGCCACAAGTCCTCCAATCTCCTATAATAGACCCTTCTCCATGCAAGGAATACTTACTAGAAATATCCAAGCATCTGATAGTACATTGTCCCTCGTCTGATCTCAACTGGGTCTCTATTTGAACTGACATGCATCAGTTATCCATGAGGGAATGCTCAATTATCTGAAATAATAGTTGTCACATACATGCAAGCATTAACAAACTATATTTCATTATTTTAACAACTTGTTAAAATAATCTAACTTGACTTGACTAGTTAGAACTAAGTCAACTGATTCTCTCATTATAGAACTCGATACTTATTCCCTCAATCAGTGGAGGAAATTAAGGATGAAATTCCTCAATCAGTGGGACACTCATGGCATGCTCACAAAGACTCACATTGATTTCCTTAACTAATTAACTCAACTGAATTAGTTTAATAAGATTTCAACTGTTTTAAGACCAAAATTTTTACTTTGTATTTATAGACTAGGGACTGTTATAATTGGAAGGGACCAGAATGCTATTTTAGAACTTTCTATTTTTAGCAGTTTCACCTCTCACCCAATGTGGCCAATGACCTCACTAGCCAAACTGCTATTGTTAGACATGCTATTTTTAGGAGTCCTATTTTTAGCACATTTTAAATTTAACATTTCTTGTTGCACATTTTTCGACAGTTTCTATGTTGGTTATATGATGTGTATCATTTATGGCTCTTATCATGATTTGTTTATTTATCTAATGGTTGATGAATATATGGACTTATAATTGTTGTTGCAGCTATGTGGAGAGGGAATAGAGCCTTCTTAGTGATTCTCAGATGAATCTTGGGACCGCATGCTCAAAACTTAAGATTTTAGGCCATAATCACATGGAGGCAAGCTTGTGAGTGCAGTTATAGCCTCATAACCACATGGAAGCTGTGTCAAGGGTGCAATTGTGAGTCTAGGTCAGTGAAACAAGGTTCCAATTCATGGATTAACCACCTGGGGTGTTTCTTCAGCTCCTCAGCAATATGTAGTCCCCATAGGATGTTAGTTTGTGGTCAATTTGTAGGCCCCACTTTCTTAACTGGAATTGGTAGGTCAGGTCATGTCATAGTGACACTCGTCTCATGTTTACCTTGGTGAGCTCATGAATTTGGGTAAATGTGGGAGGAGGTGTTTACACTATCACATGTCTCCTCCTTTGTCATAGGTAGCTCCCACTTAGGGGTACACAAGCTCCAATACCATCTCTTCCTACATCTCACTTGCTCCCTTCAACCTTTATCACCATAAGGTCATAGATTTGACCTCTCAAAGTGAGTTTTCTATCAAGGGATCATTGGCTAGCTTGACGAAGCCTTTGTTCACACAAGGCTTTATTGTTATTTGTTATATGTTTAACACACACACATGCATGTATGCATGGTATAATCTTGAATTAACATGCATGCATACATACATGTGTACGTGTTTTTAAACACACACACATGTACTTTATGATTTTTTCCTTCCTTAATTTTTTATTTTTATTTTTATATTATCAATTGTACTTATTTTATTATTATTATTTAGTTGATACTAGGGAAATTCTATTCACATAAAAGTTGCAACTTAAGCTAGGAATAGCGTTACATTAAAAGTGGTTTCTTGCCTGAAGTTTGTGATGGATTCCTACAACATCATCTTTTCCACACATATTTACCACATGTTTAACCACTTTCATTCATCACGGTACCATCATAAACCCTACCATTACCTATATTACACATTTTTCCCAAGGTATGTTTTCCCTTGAATTATGTTATTTTGAGCAATTATGCTAGTGTGTTTAGGGAAGAACTAGCCTTTTTGAGCTTACCAACAAAAGGACTTGTAAAATTCTACTTCTAACATTCTACTATAGGTATTATTGCAAGCATTAACATTCTTAGAAGAGCTATCGAAGGTGTTATCATAGTTGTTGTAACACCTCTCAATGTTGTGTTGTTGTAACACTTGACATAGCATTATTGTGACATCACTTGCAATTGTTGTAGCAGAAGCCAAAGCACTGTTGTAACACCTCCCAACATGCTACAATTGAGGCTACACCTCCCATTAGTTACTATAACACGTGTCACAATTGTTATAACATGTGTCGTAGTTGTTGTAACACCTTTCCCATAATCGTTGTAACACATGTTAACACCTATTCAGATTGTTTTCACATGCCTCTACATTGTTGTAACACTTATACTTGTTATTGTTTTTATGCCATTCTCACATAGTTGTCATCACAAATTTTAGTTATTGTTACACCATCTGGATATTACATTTGTAATTGGTGACTTTCCAAGTGGATGGTGCATGGTTTGGAAAAGGACATGGTTGTTAATATGGGTTAGCTCAACCAAACCGATTGAACAATACCACTCCACTATTTTATCAGTATTATGACCAACTAATGTGGATGTTAAGTTGTACGTTGTCATTCTTGTTTATCTTTAACAAGATTCAGACAACCTGAGAATCTTATATTCTCATGGTTGTTCTCAACTCTCTATGCTAAGAAAGGACACTAGGAGAATTGCATAAAGGCCCTGCCAAATGCAAGCAAAAGGGAGATGTTTGTGAATGCAATTTCAATTCTTTGTTTCTAATTGACAAAGGAGAGTATATTCTATTTCTGCACACTAAGTTTCCATGATTGAATGTTGACTTCAATTCGAGCTACTATTGTAACTTCCACCCGCTACCTCACCTAAGGAGGTAGGTCCCCCTCCTTAGCTAGGCATTGCTATAATATATTTTAGATTAGTCTCTTTTCATTTAAGCTAAGTTATTGTGTGCATGTTTGGATATTTCATTATTTATTTCTCTCCACAACAATGCAATTAAGCGTATATTACAACAATTTCAATTGATGTTTTTATTTCCTATTTATATCATGATTTCATTGCATTGACACAATTGTCGTATTCTCTAAGTTTACAATGACTTGCATGCTATTAATGATTAACTATATGTAACTTGTGATTTATTCATAAAGAGGAGGGTTGGAATATACTTGTAAAGAGAATCACCAATTAGCTTTTACTTTCATGCAATTTCCATTTCCAATAGTAATGTGTGCATGCTATAGCTTTCTTGCAATTTAGTTAGCCTTTACATTTCTTGTCTGCCAAGTGGGGGTTACAACAAAGATGCTTCCTATGTCAACTAGGTTAGATTAGGTTTCCTTTCTTGTCTTCATCCAATTGGGGGTCACAACATATAAGCTTCCTGTGCTAATTAGATTAGATTAGTTGTCTACCCTACATTTCCAATTTTTTCGAATTGGGGTTTATAATAGAGAGCCTTCTTATGCTAGTTGGACTAGTTAATTTATCATAGTCGTTTAGTATAGTGACTCTGCCAAAAATGTCCTAAAACCCCTACCTTATAGTTAACCTCCCCTATTACAATTTTATCATTGGAACAATGGTAAATAGATTGCCTTGGCGTATACAATGCATGGAATTTCATAAGTTCCATATGAGCCTTGAGTAGACAATTAAATGCATAGTCTCTTAGTTCTCTTTATGAGCAATTAGAAAATTAATTAAAAGGCCCCTCATTTTTGGCATCGTTTACAGGGAACTGTAAACACTGGAAATTTCTTTCCTTTCTATTCTAACTCTTGAGAAAAGTTTTTATTCTTAAATTTAATTTTTTGCTTGTGTGATTATTGCTTCTATAGTTGGTGTGCTTACTTTTCAGCCTCTTTTTTTGGTGTGTTTATTCTTTTGAATGTGTTTGGTTGAGAAATCTTTTAGTGTACTTTAGAATGTTAGATAACACAAAGTATTAAGATGAGAGGTAAGAACCTGCACATTCACCATAGGCCTCCTATGTTGATTTTCTATTCTCTTGACTTCTAAGGCATATAGGTAGAATAAATCATAAATTAAAATATTTTTTGAAGACTAATTAAAATAAATAGATATACTAAAGGCATATTTAGCAATCCTACAAGGAACCCCCAAGATACTAAAATTATAGGAAAAACAATTGGAGGAGAAGGATCCAACCAACCATATTATCAAACCCCTACAACTAACTCCTTGGCCAAAAAATTACTAGAGAGCTTAATTATTCCCGCAAAAGCAACATCTTTAGTTTGGGAAAAATACATATTCCTTTAAGGAAGTAACAATACCTTAGAAAACAAGCAAACACGGTCCTATTTACCTGAGATAACAACTCAAGAGCCAAACAACCCGCTTACAGAACAACTAGGTGATAATTTTCACACGAAGATGGCAGAAGAAGTTAACAACTAGGATGAAACATCCACTTTTGAGTTCCCTATCTGAAACACTGAAGATGTCACCAAGATGCAAATATTCAACACCTTACCTTACCCAAGTTTAATGGTTTAGCAAGTGAAGATCCAAACATATTTCTCTTTGAGTTTGATGTTCTATGTTGAAGCTGCACTAATCTCTCTGATGCAAAAAATATAAAGCTCTTCCCTGCCACTCTAAAAGATGTTGTGATAAAATGGTTCATGGGGTTGAGAGGAGATAGTATCAAATCATGAACATATATGAAGATTGCCTTCCATGAGAAATATCAATATTACCACAAAGACATGGAAAGAAATATTGAAGTTGGATTTATATACCCATTAATGTTTTGGTTTTTCACTGAAATAGATGCATTGATCTTGTAATATCCCTCCCTTTAATAATAAATAATAAATAATAATAAATAATAATAATAATAATATAATATAAATAATAAATAATAAATCACTTAATAATATAATAAATAATAAAAATCATAAATGATTATTTAAAAATATACAAAATACATAATAAAAATACGTATAACTAACTAAGAATAAATAGTTAAATCAAAACAAGAAGCATAAAAGAATTAGTAGGAAGCTAACAAAAAAGAAGAAAATAAAAACAAGAACAAATCAACTAAGAAAAGTAAAGAAATACAGAGGCTTACAAAATCAAGTTCATGTAGACACATGGAGTGGTTGCATTGTGGTTCCCCATAATCCAAGTCTTGCTTCTAATTCTAATAGATGGTGAGGAAGATGAGAAGGCACCTTACTGAGCATTACCATCCCAATCATTCCGCAAGAGTACTAATTTATCAATTCTCGGGTGGGAGAATGGTATACTAAGACTTAGGAGCACTGGCAGTAGTCGTTGATTGAGGGCTCGGGGGTGGCCAATTGTAGCAGAAGCCTACACAATTGAGCCTACGGTTGGGAGGAGAGTCATCCCCAAAATCTTGTTGTCATCTGGCAAACGTGTTCACAGGTAACATAGGTATGTACTATTTTTTGATTCTGATTTTCATTAGGAAATTAATTTTATATTCACTTTGGGTTGTTACATATGGTATTAGAGCAATTTTAAACCTTAGGGCCTATGGGCATCTGGAAATTTACTTTGTTGGAATTTTTAACTTGACTGGTTTTAAAGTTACAGGTTGATTACTTCCGGGAGGCGGCATAATTTTTCAAACCCTCACTATGCCGTAAATTTTCTTATTCAATGCATACTTACTGCATAGCTATATTTTGATTGGTTTTGGGTAATTACGTTTCTGCTTGTATCGACTTTGGATTTGGAAATTGATTCGTTTTTCTGCAATTTTAACAATAGATATTAAAAAAAAAAAAAAAAATTATCATTGAATATTGGCTTCAACTAAACTCTGCTTTATATTTGATAACAAAGCAATGTGTCGGGTCTAAGTAGCACGTTTCTTTAAATACCTGCAATAGATCTCTTAGATACTTTTTGTCATGCAAATTATAATTGGTTGAATCATTTGGCTTTAATGTTTTTAGTACTAAACTCTGCCTTATATTTGGCAATAAAGCAACGTCTCAGGTTTAAGTTGCAAGTGACCGGAAAAATTTAAATTTAAAGTTAGGGTTGTTTAAACAAAACGTGGATTTGGAAAGATTACGCAAATAGAAATGTACACAAGAAGGCCTTCCAAATATAAATAAAGTATAAAATTCTTCAGAGATTATCTATAAAGTTTTGAGACGTCTTAGGATTTTTACTGGAATATGGGATTATGCAATATTTGATATATTGCTTGATATTGAAAGCAGGAATTAATGTAGTGTTTCATTGAAGATCAATTATTTCCTTGTTTTATCTAAAGAGATGCAGAGTTGTGACCGTAAGTTTCATCACAGGCTGTATAGATTAGTCTGAGCAGGGGAATTATGTTTCATCAAAGATCAATTGTTTCCTTTTTACTGATGAGATGTAGTAATGATACCTAAATGACCATTATTTTATTAGTTCTATCTAATTCCTGTAGCTTCTCATATCTTCTGCATATGGAGTTTCTTTGAGAGAGTTTATCTCTGTGATCAGCAATGGAGAAGACCAAAGCTTTTATGACAACATTATCTTTGTGGCCCTTTATATATGCAGTGAAATGTCACGAATTATGGGAATTTCTTTCCCTCGTTGTGTTGTCCCCTCTGTTCTTCAGGCTTGATTACAAGACTGTCGCCTTATTATTTGTTTATCTTGCTTTTAAGTTAAAATTCTACAGTTCTTCTCTTATGGTTTTATTTTTCTAAAAACTTGGATGTTGCATGCGGATTTTTCATCCTTATAAATTCCTCCCTACCCCAGATACTGATTTACATGCATGCAAATTTATAGCTTCTCATTTATTTCAGATTTATGAAAGAATTACTTAGAGGAGTTTACTTTGATGATTGTAGTTCTCGGTTTCCATTAAAGTGTTGCTGATAAATAAATACTTTTATCTCCCAAAATTTCTCATTCCCAAAATTGAATTATGTGTGCGCGTGTATGTTGGTATTATTTGAGTTCATTACAGTCTAATTCACTATGTAATTTTTCCCACGTTCAATAGGCTTCCTAACTCCCAAAGACTAGTTATTACTATTATTTTTACTATATATTATTACATAATATATACCTAATTTGCGTGCTCAGAATCTGCACAAGCTCGTGACCCCCTAAGAACCTTGCACTCATTACTATTCGTATTCTCAGTATTCCTTTCTTAAAGATACAATAAGGCTTGAACTGTAATACACATGTGCTTTAACTAAATGCTTTATGGAAGCCTTCTTTCTCGCTGATAATTTTTCTATTGCTGAGATGATTAATAATCTACAGCCATGTGTACTGGTAAAGCTGTAGCCCTCCTGTTCAGGCTTGCGTTGTTTCCCTAATATTTCATCAATAGCCTGTTTTTCTTCTTAAAATTCGTAGATTGTTGTTTAAAGTTGGATACTGCCTCTATTTTCAGAGCAAAGCATGGTAAGGATGATTGTTTCCTTTCAATCCACAAAAGCCATTTTTGTGCTCGTTTTATCTATTGAACCGAAAACGCTTCCTTAACAAGATAATGGTTATCCAATTTTATTGATTGGATGTTTGCGGAAACAACTCATATCATTCCGGAAATTCTCGTTAAATAAGTAAGGCGTTCCTTCGTTCTGTACATGGATGTAGGAATTCGTTGTCCAAGTGTATGGATTGAAATTCAGGAGGTACACCTACGCATATATTCGTTGTTCTTGCATGTTTATGTAGCAATTAACTCAAGCCAGAGCAGTTCTGGTCTGCCCAGGCAAGATGAGCTGGAACAAAAGCCTATCCGAAACCTCCTATTGTTTAAAATGGAGATTCTCCATAATAACCTTTCCTAAATGTTTAGTTAAAGTTTGATATTCCTGTGCAGCTCAACGTCATTTCATCGTAAACGATAATTGGAATATGTAGCAATAATGGTAATTGGGTTTTTCTTTTTAGACGTTATTATATTCCTGGCATTAGGCTTGAAGCCTAAATTTGAAGTCATAATTCCATATCAATTGTGGTTGTCCACCAAGTCAACATTAGTGCTCATATAAGGCATCGAGAGGAGCAGCTCACGAGAGCCGATGGACGTCAACGGTGGCTGCATGGCAGCGTTTCTATTTTTCAATTTGTCATATATTTCCGTAGTTTTACATTATTTTTTTTAGGCAGTAATCGATTTGTATAAATAACACTGTTAACAAGACCATATAGGCATCAAACTTGGGCCTTCAACCCTATCACGTTTGCTTATAGATACTTCTGACATTAACTAATCATAATTCATTTCTTATTTCAGATCGCCAGCCAGTCAAACGTAATTGTTGCAAACTTTCAATGGTAATATTTCAGATGCTTGTAGCAAGAATCTGGCATTCATGTATCTACTTTTCAGCAGGTCTACAGAGTCAGTTTGTCCAAGAAAACTTGTCTTTGTCCGTCTTGAAAGTCCATGCCTTTCATATTTGACCCTGCTTCATGATGCATTTGATGAGCTTCAATATGATCACATTGAATATGACAAAAACAAAACTCTATTACACACACGAGCAATGTTTTGGCACAGTGCTTGTAATCCGTTGGATTGCTAACCGAGGTGTAAAGTAATCTGCTAATTGGGCCACATGATTTGCATGTCCTATAGCTATGTTGTCCATATGCAAAATACATATAAAATAATATTGCCATAATGTTTGTTGCTAGATTATTATTGTTATTTTTTTGTATTTAGAAATCCAAAGGGTGATAGATTGGTTGGTCCCTTAACTCTTTCAATGTTGTATAAAAATGAGTTAAAATCAAGAGGGTAGGAAGATTTGACATGGACTTTGTCCACGTCTTTGATATTAGTTTATAATACACTAAAAACAAAAAAAGTTTGTAATGTAGTCTGTTCTGCTATTGGTTTATATCCTGGTTCTCTATACACCATAGATTATCATTGGCTGGAATGTGCATCATGTTGTCTCGTCTAATGCAATGACCATGGTACATTGGTTTGTTTGTGCACATTGATCTGGATTGATCGGTATTTGTGTTTAGTTTCGATATCTCATGAATGTGTATGTCATCATTTAAAATATGTTTACGTTAGATTTTATGAATCAATGGAATGAATGGTCTTTCTATTTAGTTAGTTTTGATTTCTCATCGAGTACATGCCATCAATTTCCGTAAGTTTATGATCCATCATGTTAAATATTTCCTCTTGGTTTTGTTTGTGACATTGATTAGAGCTTCTGAATAACACAAACTTGGTATCGTTGATGAATACAGTTGTCTTCCATACACATAATTAGAGTGTTTCACTTTCCAGCGACTGACTATCTGTAGCCAAATTTATTAGCATATATTGAGTTGCAATCCATCCCTGTGATATAGTTTTGTTTTGCAATGCATGTTTATTTTGCAACATGACATGGCTACTTGCATAAGACATTTTTTCAAATAGATGGATGGAAAAAGCTTGGTGGGAAAGAGTCTTTGGGAATTGGAATGTTAATTCAAATACACAAAACAAGAGGATATATTTATTATTTTCTCTTTGGTGATTTTATTACTCCCAAATTCTTATGTTAAAGGTTCAAATGGCAACGCATTATTGTGTTTATTTGGGGATTTCAGTATTTTGGTAAGGAAATGTGACAATAAAATGATGGCCAGGAGTTTTCAGATCCTTGTTGTAAGGTTCAGGAAGTACGTTACTAGGAGGAGAAAAAATCCTTGAGTGGACCCAAATTCGAGTAGCATATGCTAAGGCATGTTTAAGCTTTTGGCCACAAAGTTTTAATATTCCATATCCAATGCAATGTGGATGTTTGATTTTTTTTATTGTAATAGTTGCAATTTCTTAGGATTATGACACTTCGTCAATAATCATTTTACCCTAGAACTATTGTACATTTTAATTATTTATAATCTTATTTGTGCCATGGATGGATATACATGACATTGCGAAGTAGAGCCCACTACAAAGTTGTCGTGCATCTAGTGGATCGCTGGGAACTCATTTAGTACAAAGGTTTAAAAGATGGATTGCAAACCTATTAACCAACAATTAATTTCATAGGTAATTTGGATGTGTTTCCTTGAATCACTAGAGGATAATATGGTTTTCTGGATTTTCTACATGGTTTGCCAATCTGAAATATATATATTTTAAACTGCGGGTTTTGGTGTAACAGCAAACCTCCACATATGAATAGCTCGATCTATATGTTTATTCCCCACTAATTGACAGGAACAGGATTTTGTATATACTGCACAACAATGAGATCCTTAACCACCACCTCAAGGTAAAGTGGCAACTTGCATGTGCACACTGTGCAGTAAACATGGACATTCACTACTACAGTTTAGTAGTGATGGCATAAAATATAAATGAATGGATCAGGACAGACTTTCATGTGAGAGGTTGGATGCCAGGGTGCACCTTCTTCTGGGCAAAGCAAATTTTTAGTGGCAAGGTGATCAGAATGAGAAATGATCTGGAGGATGTTGTGGATATTTAACTTGCACAGTTTGCACAGTTGTCAAAAGGAATTTGCAGGAAACACATAGCCACGGCCACAAGCTTATAATCTTATGTTTAATGTCTTATGCAGGCAATTGTATATCTTATCCGGGAAATTAATATGGTTCAATGTATTATAATTTAAGGGGTGGTGTTGCCTTTACGGGTGCGCTTGCAGGCAGGCCATATAATTAATAAAACAATTTTATTTTGAGTTGGGAGGGATAACCTTCCCAGTCATCCGATCCGGTTCTAGGTCAGGTGGCAGTGTCTCTTCTTTATGGTGTGTAATATTTCTTTAGTTGTTGATTTCTTAAAATTCCTTAGAGTAATCATTTCATAGCCATAAAGTAATTATTGATAATTTGCATAATCAATCACACAGTTTCAAATTTGGCAATGGTTTGATTGCACGCCGCAGTAAGGGAAAAATATATAAAACAGTAGATTGAAATGCATCAAGAATCTTCAGTGACGAATCTTAATATTGAATGACTGATTACAGTGTCTGGCTATCATTGCATACATATGCGGGTGACTTAGAAATATGATATTTTTTTTTTTAGAGGTCGGATATAGGTCTGATCTTGACATTACCATGATATATTATCTTTGTATTGGTACTAAGCTTGAATTTAAATCATTCGTACTCCTTATCTTGCATTCAGTGATCATTTGAAAAGTGAATCAGGGTATTGATTGGATCATCTAGTGACTCACATCACATTGCAGTTTTTCTTTAATTAGCTATCCAATTTGGTATCTAAGGACTCATATATTCTTGGCAATAAGCTACACAGGGAAATAACGTTGGTATAAACTTAAGATTTGGTGCATTCATCAGTTCCTCATTGCTTTCTCCTGCATCATTATAGACATCAAATTCTTTGGTTCTCTGTTCGCATGGTAAAACCACTATCTCATTTTATTGAGTTGACTCATTGAGTCATTGGAAAAATATATAATCTTGTAATCTTAGATGGTGATAATCTACCCATAATTGACGATGTATAATTCTCTGAAAGATCGTACTATTGATATGGCACACTGGCATGCTGGTGTAACTACTCATCTGATTTGTATATTAATATTACTTCACCATATATCATATTAATTTACTGAATTAAACATCAATCCAACTTTTATACTGTCATAGCAAAATTAACCGTACTTCTTTCTTTTTAACTCATGACATGAAAATAGTAACTGAATGTGATTAAAAGGAAAATGTCACTTTAGTTTGGTCATACGACTTTGTTCAAAGCATATAATAAATCATCCGATAGTACTAGTTTTTCTTCATCAAAAGGTTTACGTGGGTTTATCCAGACAGCTCCACTATGTAATTATGTTGTCCAGTCATGAGGACTATTCATGACCAGTTTCTTCATGAGCCTTAACTGGTTAAAATGCATCCACTTGGTGGATAATATACTTTCCATAGGATAGATTGTAATCTTGTAATAGGAAAAAGATTCTTTAGTCACGAGACTCGAAGCACTTCTTCGAATTTTGGTGGATATTGAACCACATCTCCGTGATTGATAGAATCTTTCGTACTAAACTTGTTTTTATATATACTTCGAAATTTGTGACTTTTGGCATACAAGAAGAGACAACCTATTTTGGAACATAAAAGAAGAGTATTGTGGTATTTTGGAACATAAACTTGGTAATTTGAAGGTATCATTTTAAGGTCTATCTAAGGATGATAAAATGAAAGGATAAGTTGTGTGTGTGTGACAACATCAATAACAATTTTCCCTCTAATGGGAGAGCCACAATTTTCCATACATGACTAACTATTTATGGATAACAAGACGTATGATCAGGTAATTTTATTATGTTGATAAGTGGATTACATTTGGCAGCTATCGTAATGAATTTATTTTTCAGGTATTACCCAAGTTGGGAAATAGTAATGTATGAAATTGCATGATAACCAAGTAATGATAAACTTGGAAGATATAGGAAGGAATGTTCCTAGAAATGTTATAGGGATACCATGAGAAAGATTGTGTACATAGTGATAAAGAAGTAAAGTCAATTAATAGAGGACTTTCCATAACATTAAAAGAGACGAACTCGACAAGATAAGAAATATTTCTTTGGATGAAGTCCTAATGGTTAAATAAGTCAACATCGATCATATGCAATTGCATATAGCGGTAGTGGAATTAGTAAGCCAAAGGGTACATGGATGTAAAATCAAGGGATTTTAATTTTGAGATAGATGTTTTAAATAATGATGTATCACTAATGAAGGTCACCAAAATTTCCTTTGGGAAGGAAAAATATATGACGAGGGATTAAGACTCAAGATGGTAATTATGAAATTTAATGATGTACTTAGAAGATTATACCATTGGTGTAAATGATCAAGTACCTAGTAGAAAGAAATCAACATGATTATTGAAAAGTGATTGACAACTTGATGAAAACATATTGACGATGTTTCATGCTATCATGATTGGAAGATAATCATGTACATATGGTTCTTATAGTGATAAGGCATCTATACGATAATAGCGATATGCATAGGTCTTATGATGTTATGTCAAGATATATTGACATTTTCATTTACTACCTAATGATAGGTATTTAATGTTCAATACTCATGATGGATATGGATTATTTCCTATGATACTATGATGGTATGGTTAATGCATTGGATGCATGTTGAGATGTAATGATGGGTTATTTCCTATGATACTATGATGGTATGGTTAATGCATTGGATGCATGTTGAGATGTAATGATTCACAGGACTCCACAAATGGGCCAAGAGGGCCAGTTTATTTGATGATCTCGTGCGAGCCCATACGCACGAGGGAGAATAAGTAACACCATATGGGCTAGGGACAAAACTCAATCAAAACTACATATGCCAGTGGTTCCTTTGTCTTGTGTATAGCTCTTGATGGATAGCTCTAGAAGAGCTATGGGACCATCTTGAGGAGGCCAAGTGCCTGATGTTCTAGGCTAGGTGC
>APFE031174680.1:256751-285372 GCA_000404065.3 Pinus taeda | reverse complement strand
AATAGTAATAACTACACTAAAAATAAGAATAAATAGTAATAAAACAAAGAAAGCAATAAAAAGAATTAGTAAAGCTATCAAAAAGAAGAAAATAAAACAAGAAAGCTAAAAATCAAAAGAAAAGTAAAGAAATAAAGAAGGCTAAAAATCAAGTTGCATGTAGACACATGGAGTGTGTGCATGTGGTTCCCCATCCAATGTTGTTCTATTTAATAGGGTGAGGAAGATGAGAGGCATTCTGGCATTCCATCATTCCGAGATTCTATCTTTCATTCTCTTGGGAGAATGGTATACTAAGACTTAGGAGCACTGGCAGTAGTCGTTGATTGAGGGCTCGGGGGTGGCCAGTTGTAGCAGAAGCCTGCACAATTGAGCCTACGGTTGGGAGGAGAGTCGTCCCCAAAATCTTGTTGTCATCTAGCAAACGTGTTCACAGGTAACATAGGTATGTACTATTTTTTTATTCTGATTTTCATTAGGAAATTAATTTTATATTCACTTTGGGTTGTTACAAATCTTAAGTAGATGTTGATTCATAATCCTATTTGATTGATTACAATGGATGCATTGATATTAGTGGAGTTGTTGATTTCTAATCTTATTTGATTGCTTGCACTAGATGCGTTGATTTCAATGTAGATGTTGATTTGTAATCTTATTTGATTGCTTGCACTAGATGCATTGATTTCAATGTAGATGTTGATTTCTAATTCTATTTGATTGCTTGCGCTAGATGCATTGATTTCAATGTAGATATTGATTTATAATCTTATTTGATTGCTTGCATTAGATGTGTTTATTTCAATGGAAATGTTGATTTAAATGATTTGATGTAACTAAATGCACATTAATTTCAAAATAATCAGATTAATAGTATGCATTGATTTCACTGTAAGCACAAAAAGTTTATTAACAATATGCATTGATTTCCATGTTACAGTAATTCAACTATAAATAAAATACTTGAATTCTCATCTTAAATAAAACCTCCACTTACTTGAAATGTTTGCTTCTTGAAACTATAAACTATCTGTAACTGACTACATTCTTATTATTCCCATTTCCATCGTTCAACAATGTTAGTCACTTTGCATTCAAACGAGGTAATATAAAACAACTACTATTGAAACTTACTTGGGGTTTAACACTCCATAGATCACAATGCTTCGACTTTGGAGAAAGCTACTATTAATATTGGAGAGCAAGAGAGACAAGGTATGATGTTTACTACAATAGCTTGAGTTAAATATTTGAATGGTCTACAATTTCAACCAACCTTTTCATATGATTGAAATGAAAAGATGACAAAACTAACATGTGGCAATAAGAACAATTGAAGAAATAGTCGTTTGATCATAATGAAGACTATTTGTAATTGACTACATTCTTATTATTCAACATTGTTACATTGTTGCTTTGCATGTAAAATTTTTATTTCATCGTTTTTCATCATTCAAGGCATTAACAGTCTCTATCATCTCAACAAACCGAGGGAATTGAGCGAATTTAAAATTAAAATGACCAAATTAATCTTAGACATATTTAAAATATTCAAAATGATTATAATAATTAGATGTTCAACAAATTTTGTGTGTTTGCACACGACTGAAACCAATTTAGATACATCTCCTATTTGGCTTACAGAAGAAAGTAATCATTAGTGGGAAAGAATTTCAGAGGACAAGGGCTGCAATATCTTTGGTGAACAATTGCTTACTCTATGTGGGGCCTTTGATATACTCATTTGTAATGGCTTGACTAGATGGGGAAAGCACGATAATTTCACTTGCAATACTTACAATGGAGCAAGTGTGGTAGATTATGTAATTTGCTCGCATGGGTTGTGTGAGAAAATGGAGGAAGTTTTGATTGGAGATCAACTATGGGACTTGAAATCAGATCACAAGCCAATTTTTTATGTTTCTCTTGGATTGGAAAGAAACAACTAGAGTCAAAATTTCAGCATGTCCAACAAAATCTTCCACATGGCATAATTCTTTTGACTCCAAAAAATTGTAATACCTTCAAAATGATGCTAGAGAGGCTCTTCGAGAAGGAGAAAATTACAATTCACAAACTACATAGTCATGAAGCAACACATTTAATTCAATGTGCACTTGCAAAGTGCGAAAGAGCAAAAATTAAGAAGTCTGAAACAAATTGCTTTCCGGTTAATGATTGGTTTGACGATGAATGCAAAAAGGCAAGGAGAATGTGGAAAGAGTCAAACAAGGATAACATAAAGCTCAAAGCTTACAAGTAGTTATCAAGCAAGAAAAACGTCGATTTCATGGTTTCAAGGAGGGAAAAATAATCCCAAATTATTTTAGAAGGAGCTCCAATCGAGAAAGATACAAATTGGAAATAATATTATAGCTTCTAAATGGTTTGACTATGCAAGACAACTCTATGAGCAGGTTCCCAAGGTTGACCCTCCCCCCTTTGTCAACACTGATACTGAACTCGTCGCAGTACAAGAGGTAGAAATGGGTATCAAGAACTTGGGTGTTGGAAAAGCAAAAGACTTAGTTGAACTCCAAGCAGAATATATAAAGTGGGGCTCAAAGATTCTTGCACCTCACATTACAAAAATCTTAAACAACATCATACAACAAGGGCTCCCCATAGATTGGAGAACTAGTCTGGCAATACCTCTTTTCAAGAGCGATGACGTCAATAATCCCTCCAATTATAGGACCATCATGATAAACCCTTTGTTTGCAAAGTTATTTGGAAGCATGCTAGAAAACAAAATTAGCAAGTGGGCAGAAGAAAGAGATAAGCGTGCTAAAGGGCAAGCAGGTTTTAGACCTAAACTTTCCACAATTGATCATTGTATAACTTTAAGGCACATCATTGAAAAAGTTTGGGAGAAAAAGGAAGAAGTCTTTTCTTGCTTTGTTGATTTCAGAAAAGCGTTTGACTCAGTTCCTAGGGATAAGCTTTGGCATAGAATCCTAAACATCTGAGAGTAGTTGTGCATAAGCTGTATGACGAAATGAAAGTCAAAATTAGAACTTCAACATGCATTTATGAAAGCTTTAGAAGTGATATCGGGGTCAAGCAAGGTTGCCCACTATCTCCTACCCTTTTTGGTTTATATATCAACAAGCTTGAGGAGTGGTTAAATTCACAAGGGGGTGATGGTATCTATTTGGGCAAGTTTGTTATAAGACTTCTTTTGTATGCAGACGACCTTATTCTGATTGCTAAATTGGCTCTTGGTTTGCAAGCACGTACTATCCCTTGAGCATTTTTGTAGAAGTGTGGGGATGCAAGTTAATATCAACAAAACAAAAGCAGTGGTCTTCTCTAAGAAAAGGAAACATAACCAACATAAGTTCTACTTTGAAGGCAACATTCTAGAAGAAGTTTCGGATTACAAATACCTCAAGATTGACTTCAACAAAAATCTAAGTTAGAATGGTTGTAGAAAGAAAAGAACTTTGGGGGGTTGGAAAGCATTTTATGCTTTTCAACATAGGTGTAGAGAGGCAGAGTTATGGGACTGGAAAACCACACAGACTCTTTTTGGGCTTCTAATGATTCTGGTGATTCTTTATGGTTGTGAACTATGGAATAGCAGCACATCCACATGCAGTGGAGACAAATTGAGAAAATTCAGAAGTGTTTGATTACAAATAAATTTAAGATTAAAAGTGCAGTTCCTTATGATATATTGTTAAGTGAAACATGGACCACTCCTATTGAAGCAATTTCTATGGTGCAAGTCATAAGGTATTTAAAAAAATTAAGCAAATGGAAGATGGTAGATGGCCTAAGGTTGTCTTTAATGATAGATTGTGCAAGAGCAAAAAAACTTGGATGTAGCAAAATAACAAATGGTTTAGTAAATGGGGTATTTTCTTGAACTCGTGTCCCATAAACAACAAAGAGATAAAATCTTTTGTTATGGAAAAGTTCCATGAGTGTACTTGAGATAAGGAGCTAGGAAGAAAGAAAAATTACCATATTGAAGTGTTTAATCCCACTCATAGTCATCAACCAAAAACATACATGGAGGCCAACATCTCTTGGAGAGCCAAAATTTTTATTGCTCAGTTAAGGACTAATTCTCATCAACATCGTTGTGAAACAGGGCGTTGGAAAAGGCCAAAGGAAGTGTGGGAGGAAAGAATATGCATTTGTTGTTCTTCCGGAAAAGTGGAAACAGAAAAACATTTCATTTTAGAATGTGAGGCTTTCAAAGACAACAGAGAAAGTTATGCAAATAAGCTGGCAGCTAGCTCTTGGGATAATCTATTTAGCGAGGGGTTTGTCGAAAAGCTGGGAGCATTTATTTTGAAGCTTGACAGAAAAATGACCGAATACATCAAGCAAATGAAGAAGCAATCTGTCCCATATGCTATCTTTAGCCACATGGACGTTAAAATAATTTCTTTCTTTCTTTCTAAGTGGGATCTATCAAGCACCAAGAGGGATCAAATCTCTCGAGGTGTAAACCTTTCCTCAAGTTTTGCACTCAAAAAAGAGGTTTGCACCTCCAGAGATTCGATCCCTCTTAGCGCTAAATAAATTCGATATTAAGATAAAATTAAAATAATTACGATGTAAGGCGTTTTCCTTTGAAATGAATTGCCCCAGCCGTCACCGTGTCCTATTGTTCACCATGGATTTGTGGTGTTAGACGATTGAACAAAGTTTGATCGTTGATCCAAAACTGAAACGGTTCATGAATTTTCATCCTCGCCGTTCACCCTAAGATCTCGCTCATGGCAATGGCGATCATTAGATGCTTATTAGTCGCCCATATTTTAATTTACCTGAGTTGCAATTTGAAAAGAATTTGAGAATAAGAGAATTCGGATGTTCAGAAAATGATGGACGCGGCAGCCATTGTTGCTATAGTTTCTCCAGTGACATCGGAGCCTGGATGTTGGGTGTCGATGCTATAAATAGTACGAGATGTGTCCATGTCTTCTAGTCGTTCCCAGCAATCGTGATCAATGTTGGGAACACCCACCTTGGCAATCACAAATCAATAAGCATTTACTCATGCATTTCTTGTCTGTTATATTCTTCGGAATGCTTGGATTGAGTGGGGTAGGTTATAGCTTTCATTTGGTCATACTTGCACAAATATTTTGTTCGGTTGGACGGTAGCTTTGAGGAAATAGTCCGTAGCCCAACGAATCGCAACTTTGGCATTTTCAATCTTCTGGCCCATTAAATTGTCGAACTCCAACATGCTCCAGGCTAACATAGTAGTAGAAGCCATTGGAAACCCAAATTTTACGTCATCGCTTGCGTGGTAATATCGTCCAACGAAATCAACCTGCATTCATTCGATTTATTTAGTACCCATTGAAGAAAAACTAAAACAGTTGAAGGGTTGATATGAAAGGCTAAAACAGTTATTCGTATGTTTTTAAAATATATCCATACATTCTGGTCGAATCTGTCTGTGAGGGTTGAATCTTTCCTCCATGTCAATCTCTAATTTGGTGGAAGAACACCTGACCGCTGCCCCTCGAAGAACATAATGCTCTTTGAGAGGGAATCTTTGTAGTCAAAATTGCCATTGCCAGGGAAAGAAGAGTCTAGCACCTCTTTGAATCTACACGTTGCTTCTATTTTGATCATTTCTATAGATAGAACAAATAATAATATACCGAACTTATTCATCTTTCTTGGCTGGGCAGACACGGTACTAAGCACTAACCTGTAATGACTGTGAATATGTAGAGTCAGTTCAGGAAAGTTCATCCGAGGGAGGGACATGAATTTGAATAGGAATGAGCTATGTGCTAAACTAATGGAAAATTGAGGTTAGTGTAAAATGTGAATCCCTTCACCCCTCTCGTAACAGGTGAGGCGATAAATCGTGACAGGGTGGGTGTGGCCGAAGACATTCCACGTGCATGTAGCATTTTGGTGCCAACAGAAAAAGATTTCTTTCAATACTTATACCAATGCTAACTCTATATATCTGCAGAAACTTACAGCTTCTTTATCTAATTTGTTGGGATCAACTACTTACACCCCAATTTCCATGCCTGCCAATTATCCTTGCCAAGAGAAATCACATGCATCACTCCAGAGTCTGACATACTTGATCTCCTACAGGCAAATGGCATTAAGAGAATGAGAGAGTACAAATGGCGTTCTAGAGGTACATTAATATTTCAAAAATATTTTAGGGATTTGTCATCGACATAAAGATTTCGTTTAGATAAAGACTGTAAGAGTTGCACAGCCAAGATTCAGTCCACAAACAGGCTTAAAAACCTACACTATATATATTTCAGAATTTTCAAGGACTAGAGAGTCTGCTCAATAGCAGCGGCAAGATGGCTTTTCCACGGAACACATCAAAGCCTCGATACTGTTTCCTCGCAAGCAGAACACCACATCGACCTTGGCAGCGCGCAAAAATACATATGAAAAGAAACAGATGCCACTTAGACTGCCAACAACGATCAGAGGAAATTTTTATATATGGAAACAAGACTCCAGCCATTGAATGTTTAGAGACGGGGAAAGTTGGGCCTAAACTAAGAATTCAGAAATTTTATACGTTTAAATGAAGAAAACCTATCACAAATATATCTCTATCCATTTTTAGCTCTCGGCCACACAGTTCCGTACTAAACCTAACATATGAACAGTCAGTGCTTAAAATTGTTAAATCAGGCTTGGATTGTCAGTAAGTGAAATCATATTAGTGTTGTAGATGGTTTTTTGTCTGGGCCTGGAGCCCTTCATAATGATCTTTAGTGGAAATCTCTATTTCAGGGGAGCCAATTTTGGGGCCTATAGCTACATTGGTTTTTAATTTGTGAAGACTGCATTCTATTTAGCAAAGCATTTGTGATTGCTTGTGTCAATTTCATAGAGTTTGATCTGTATGGAAATAGACACAATTTGTAATGTCCAAACATCTTCATTCTAATGTTTTGAATACACTTCGTCAAACTGTTAACAGTTTTAAGGTGAACAAAAATCAAAGCACTCCAGGTTGCTTAGTATGCCTAGCATAGTAGTTTTCTCTGTTTACATGTATTTCCATGATTTGGCAGACATTTATGTTGCATTGGTTGTGAATTGTTAATGGTTTCGGATGTGGATTAGGATTAAATAGCTCTTCGAGGAAATGTAATGGTATGCTAGATTGGAAAATAATGATGGTCTTGCTAGCTGGGGGAGAGCCGAAGTGAAAATGGCGGGCGAACCAAAGGGAAGGAGTTTTGACTGATGGAAATGGCGGGTTCCGGTATTTTTTGGCCATGGAAATCAGACTGACGGAGTTAAGAAAGTTAGATTTTGTGGGAACTGAAATTTTCAGGTCAGAAGGTACAAGGTTCTATCCGGAGGATCGTTTTACCTTTAAATGGATTCAGGTTGACGTGCAGAGCGAGAGAAGGTGGATGAAAATGAATCAGTAGACATAGAACCAGCTCTTGAAGATCTTCTTTCTTGTTGGGGCCACGAAGTATCTGAGAAAAACCTGCAACTTTTCTTTCCAAATAGCGCAGTGAACCCTGTTATGCTTGAAGAGAAGGTGGAAGGAAGTGGGCTGAAAAAAGTTGCTTAGGAAAGGGTATCTGCATCAAACTCTTCTTTGACAAGGCCTCTCCCCAGTCTGTCGAGGTCCTTGTCCAGTGAAGAGAAAGGCGGGGGCTCGAAAGGATACAGAGTAAAGGGACAAACACGAAGACTAGCCGCTGCCTCTGAGTTAGTGGTAGATAGGACGGTTGGGGGGGTGTATGAAGTAAACAGATACCCTGTTGGTAGTCGCTCTGAGCTTCATGAGGCAGAAAAAACAAATGCTCCTGCAAAGAATAATCCAGGAGAGGGAGGATCTCAAACGGAGGCCGTGGGAAGGAAGAGAAAGAAGAAAAAATCAATTAGAAGAAAGGAGGAGCGGCCTAGCTGCATTTTTGGAGTGGATATTAGTATAGATCAGGCAATGGAAGCCTCAAAAACTTTCTTAGTTGGCAGAGTTCGTGGTAGAAAGCTCTCGGTTGACTCTATCAAGGATTAGGTGCAGACTGAATGGAAAGAAGCCCCGGGACAGCCAGAAGAGATAAAGAATCTGGTCAGAGGCTGATTTTGTATGAGGTTTGGTCAAAAGGAGCACGCAGAATGGGTGTTGGACAAGCATTGGAGCTTCTGGAAAAGGCCAATCCTATTCAAAAGGTGGACGCCCTTGTTTGATGCTCAGAAAGAAAAACCGGTGGAGTCACTAGTATGGGTGAAATTACCGGGTCTCCCTATGCAATTCTGGACTGACTCGGCTTTTACTACAATGGGTAATACCTTGGGGAAGTTTCTCGATATTGATAGATCATATCTTAGAACTCATGATTGGAGTGTCGCTCATATCTTGGTAAGCTTAAATCCCAGAGAAGGTCTGGCGGATGCTATGAAACTGAAGTATCGAAGTCTAGAGTTCCTACAGACTCTGGACTATGAAAATCTCCCTTTCAGATGCCATCATTGTCACAAATACAAACATCTGGCCCAGGAGTGTCCTCTTGGTCACCAGCGCCGTCATAGACAAAAGAGAAAAGGAAAAAATCTGGAGGCAAATCAGTGGTTGTTATCCCATAAAGAAGGGGCTCAAACCAAGGAGAGAGGAATTCTCGTAGAAGTTCAGGGGTCAGGTCCGGAACAAGCGGAGGAAGATGATCAGGAACATCCTAGGTTTTTAGCAAGTAAGGCTGTCTCAACTTCGATGTCTCTCATGGGAACTGCAGCAGTTTCTGAAATGGCAGGGGTGGCCCAGGCTAGTCCGATTCTTTCCCCTTCTCTTTCCATATGCTCTTCTATTGATTTATCTCAAACATGTTGTGATGAGTATGGCCCCTTCAGGCAGCTCGTGGATGATCTGTCGAACTCGAGGAAGGACCTAGCCTCTTCAAACAGTGTTATTATGACTATTCCACCCTCTCCAAAGCTGACTTCTAGTCCCACGGATGCTGCCTTATCTTTTCCTTCCAGTGTTTGAAGCCCTGAACCCCCCTACAATCTCAGACCACTGGCCACCAGAAAAGGGAAAGGGCTTGCTGTGGGAGGTCTGGAGTTGGACAAGGTGACAATAGGTCTGAGGAAGACAAGAGGAAGGAAATCAAATCTAACGAAGGCACAGTTGAAGGCTGTCATTGATATTGCTGGTGGGAAACAGATGTCCCTACCAGGGGTGCTTAGAGCAAAGCGGACACCCCCTGAGGTTTCCCGATGATCATCTTATCTTACAATAGTAGGAGTTTAGCTAGTCTACCCAAAAAGCTAGCTCTGAAGGACCTGGTAAGGACCAATAAACCTGATATTCTTCTGATTCAAGAAACGCTAGGGAAGGGGGATGAAGTTACAGGAAGTCTCGTCAAGCTCTTTCCTGGTTGGACCTTCCATGCCATTGATACAAATGGTCATTCGGGAGGAGTAGCTTTGGGCTTCAATGCAAAGTTCCTTCGGGAGATCTCCTCCCAGGGATCATAAAATGTTTTGGCAGTGGAACTTTATTCCAACGAACTCTACATCCCTTTTCATATCCTTAATGTTTATGGTCCAGTCTTGAATCGAGAGAGTTTCTGGAACTCTTTCTTTGCAAAGTCCTTTCTGTCGCACCCAAATCTTATAGTTGGGGGAGATTTTAATTTTTCTTTGGGGATGTCAAAATCTTGGGGGGTCAGAGCTAGGGCTGATCCCCTTTCTGATTTTCTTCAAAATAAACTGGCCTCTTCTCACATGGTGGATGTCCCTCTGCTCAAGCTGTGCCCGACATGGAGGAATCGAAGAATTGCAGAAGAATGGATAGGGAAGAAACTGGATCGATTTCTGCTCGGTGAATCGATGGCAGAAAATTTACAGGCTTTTCAACATTGGGTTGGGGAAGGTGGTCTATCAGATCATTTCCCGGTCTTTCTGGAAGTGAAAGGGGCTTTCACCAAACCGGGCACCCCCTTTAAATTTAATGCCTCTTGGCTTTTGGATGCAACTTATATCAGTCTATTCCACAACACTTAGAAGAAAGATGCATTCAGTGAAGATGAGAGCCGCAATCAAATTTTTATGGATAATTTAAAAAGGATGAAGGTCGCCTCTAAGCAATGGGCCCTCCAAAAGAAACTGAAGGATGAAGAAACACTGGAAAATGTCAATTCTGAGATTGCTCTGTTGGAAGCCCCAGGTGGAAATGGCTATGGAACAACAGAAGCTCAGGCTAGACTACAAGAGTTGGAGCGGGAAAGGAGGAGAATCCTTCATCAAAGGGAGGAAAGCTGGCGTTTAAAAATTAGAGCGCTCTGGTTGCAGGCGGGGGACGACAACACCAAGTTTTTTTCAGAATTACGCAAGAGGAAGGAAAAAATTCAAATACCATCTGGGAAATGAAGAAATTCAATGGTGATCAGGCGCGCTCCTTTGAAGATCTGGTCTCTTTGGGGGTCGATTTCTTCAAGAATATTTACAAAGAAATAGAAGAAGTTTCTATTGCAGAAGTTATAAGAGTTGTGCAGTTTTTCCCAAGGTTCATAGAGGAGGAAGGAAATGATTCCATCATGGTGCCTATTACAAAGGAGGAGGTTGAAGACATCCTCAAGTCAATGCAAAAGGACAAAATTCCAGGCCCGGACGGGTGGACTGTCGAATTTCTCCAACACTTTTTTGAATTCATTGGAGATGAGCTAGTGGCAGTAGTGGAAGATTCCAGGCGTACAGGTACAATCCCAAATCCTTTCAATGCCACTTTTCTAGCCCTCATTCCCAAATCGGATATTTCGGTTTCTTTTGATGAATTCAGGCCTATTTCATTGTGCACCTGTGTTTACAAAATTATTGGAAAAGTTATTGCCTCTAGGCTTAAACCAATCCTCTCCAGAAATATTTCACCAGAGCAGTTTGGCTTTCTAAACGGCAGACAAATCCATGAAGTAGTCGGAGTTGCGCAAGAAACTCTTCATAGTCTAAAAATTGGGAAAAAAAAAAGGAGCCCTTGTGAAAATCAATCTGTCAAAGGCTTATGACAGGATTAGCTTGCTGTATCTCAGGCTTCTGCTAATTCATCTGGGTTTTAGGTATGATTTTGTTAGATGGGTGATGAGTTGTGTTTCCTCTTCTTCCATCGCTGTGCTGATCAACGGAGCGGCCTCCAGGTTTTTTAGTCCTGAGCATGGCCTACGTCAAGGTTGTCTGCTCTCTCCACTTTTGTTTTTGCTAGTAGCAGACGTCACTAGCCTTATGATTCAAGATGCTAAAAGACAAGGGACTCTCAAAGGCATTGAAGTTGCGGTAAACTTCTGGGTCACCCACCTCCTTTTCGTGGATGACATTCTCATGTTCAGTGATGGAAGTCTAGAGGACTGTAGGACGCTCAAGAAAATTTTGGACCTTTTCCTGAAGGCTACAGGTCTATGCATTAATGAGAGAAAATCCACTCTCACATGTGCAGATATGCCTAGAGAGCTTGTGCGCAGAGTGAAGCTGGTTCTAAATTTCGAAGTCAAATCGCTGGAGGATGCCTTTAAATATCTGGGGTTCATTCTGAAACCTGACAATTATAGGATCAAAGATTGGAAATGGATACTTGTAAAAATTGAATCCAAACTGAAGCACTGGAGTTTCAAGTAGTTGTCCAGGGCAGGAAGGATAGTGTTAATCCAATCCGTTCTGATGGCAATCCCAGTCTATTGGGCTAGTCTGACTTGGGTTCCCAAAGGAATCTTATCCTCAATTGACAAATTATGCAGCAGGTTCCTATGGGCGGGGTCCAAGACGGAGAAAGCTACCCCATGGATTGCTTGGGATAAAGTGGCTCGTCCTAAAGAGTGGGGAGGTTGGGGTATAAAAAATCTTGATTGCTTCTCCAAATCTCTAGCATCAAAGCTCAGCTGGAGGCTCATTTCTTCTGAGAACTTGTGGACTTCTGTTTCTAAAAGAAAATATATTGACCCGCTATCAACACTAGATTGGATCAGATTGCTGCAAAAGACTTGCAAAAACTCCTCGGTGGTCTGGAAAGCTATGGTCGCCTCTGTCAAAATTATAGAGAACGGTTTGGCTTGGAGTGTGGGGGATGGAACTCAGATCAGGCTAGGTAGAGATCCATGGATAGGCTGTACTAAGATTTTCTCCCTTTCTCAGGGTTTGGTTTCAGCTTTAAAAGACAGGGGGCTATACACTCTAAATCAGGTAGCTGATCCTCGGGCTTCATCCATTTGGAGTCAAGGATGGATTCGGGGAAGAGATTTACATTTGGAGGAAGAATGGCTGGAGGAATGGGATCTGTTCAGAAGGGACCTCCTCAACTCCTTAGTCAGGCTCCCTGACTCCCCGAATGAACTCAGATGGGTCTTTGCCTAGAATGGGCTTTATTCCCCAAAGATGGGCTACAAATGGATGATGTCTCAAAAAGGGTGGGAGAATCCGGATTGGTGGTTTAAACCACTCTGGAAATTAAAAGGGCCAGCCAAATCGAGATTGTTCTTCTGGTGTGTTCTGTTCCAGAAAGTCCCTACGTGGAATTTTCTTCAAAAAGAGGTCGGATTGGTCCTAGATGGTGCCCTCTCTGTAAAGATAGTGTCGAATCTGCGCAACACCTGTTCCTTTTCTGTTCTTTTAACACTAGCCTTTGGGCTGAAATGTTAAGGCTTCTAAAAATTCCTTTCAGATGGGAAGGACAGGGGCTCTTGGAAGCTTAGCAGAAGTGGTGGAATGAAGCCACAAACAACAAAGAGAGATCCATTCCTCTGCTCGTTACCTGGGGGACTTGGCTTGCAAGGAATCAAGTTATTTTTAAGGACTCTGTTTTCCCGCTAGGTTGTCTTGCCGTAGAAGGAGCTGCAATTTATGAAAGTATCCATGTTCCTCTGGATCCTCCTGCTACTAGAGCTGTTTGCCAAGAATTTATTAGATATTCAATGTTGTGGGCTTATTTTGATGGTGCTTCAGATATTAATGGTTGCTGTGGGGCTGGTTTGATTATTCATTTATTAGAGGATAAGGTTGTTAAAGCTTCTGTCGGTCTTGGACAGGGCTCCAATAATTTTGCAGAATTGAAAGCCCTTCACTCACTACTCTGTTGGCTTATCCTTAGGAATGTGAGAGAAGCCCAGATCTTTGGGGATTCAATGAACGATGTGAAATGGTTTAACGGGACTCATCAATGCAGGAACTTCATCTTGCTCCCTCTGCTTAAAGAAGTCTTACGCATAAAATGTCGTTTCTAGGAGATCATTCTCTGCCATATCTATAGGGAAAGAAATTATGAAGCTGATCGTCTTTCAAAAGAGGGTGTTGAATAAGCTTCGGGGTCTTGGACTGTTTTGGAGGAAGAAAATGGGTTGGTTCATTCGCTCGAACAACCCATTTTCACCTAAGTTGTAGTTTTTCCGGAGACTAGTTATGCTCATGTACATAGTTTTTTCTTTTTCCTTTTCTTTATATTTCTTTCATGCAACCTTCTTCATGGGCTGTTTCTTTCAAAACAGGAGGCCCGGGTCGCGGAGTGCCCTCAATGTTTGATCTACATTGGGGACGCAGTACGCTGTTCTTTCTTCTGGTCTCTCGCCCTCAACTTATAATCTAATTCTCTATGCGTGAATCAGTTCCCGGGATTTTGGACTCTCTAGTGGAGGCGCTTTGTGCCATTCTCTCGCCCTCAACTTATAATCTGATTCTCTATGCGTGAATCAGTTCCTGGGAGTTCGGACTCTCTGGTGGAGGCGTTTTGTGCCATTTTTTGGCTGTAGTGACTGGTGTGCATACGCTCTTTTGGGCTGTATTGACTGTCAGTTGTGACTTCTTTTCACCCATTATGGCAAAAATCCAGTCGGTTTGCAATGCTTTGCATTTACTATGTAACAATCTATTTTTAATAGAAAGTTCGGCTTTTTTCTGTGGAAAAAAATGGTATGCTAGATTGCATTTGAAATATTTGTTTGGTGAGGCTTAGTTTGATGTTGAATTTGTGTATCTTTGGATCTCAAAATATGGAACTATCTTATGTTAGGTTTGTGTTATAAACAATGACTGGAAAACTTCATTCACCTCTTTTTTGTGACTACTTGTGTCAATTTCATAGAGTTTGATCTGTATGGAAATAGACACAATTTGTATTGTCCAAACATCTTCATTCTAATGTTTTGAATACACTTCGTCAAACTACTAATAGTTTTAAGTTGGTAGCTGATAAAAGATGAGAAACAACTTAATCACACATCTGTTGGTAAAGGCCTAATACTAAGAAGGTAGGTAGAAGTGGATGATGTTCGTATGCTTTATCTTCATTTCTGCACAAAAAAATCATAAGTTAATTGGGTTTTTCGGTTTGGTTTGATCAGGTAGTTTTATTGGTTTATAATTATTGTCAGAACTTATTTGGAATTCTAAGAGAGATTGAGATGGACTATGTTTGGTGTTTTGATTTTAAATTGACATATTTGATGTGTACTGGCAAAGATCTGTCTAAATTCGAGGTATTCACTTTGAGGTTATGTTACAGGCTATTTGGTAATAATAATATTATTATTATTAGTATTATAATAATAATAATAATGGAAAGGTGGGGAAGGAAGAAACTAATAATTTCATAAATTTGGACCTTTTATCCTAGCTTTATTTGTTCTTCAGATCCAACTAATATTTTGTAGATCCAACTTATGGTGAACCAACAACTTGAAAGCCAATTGTAAGTCATTTAGCCAACAACGATATATAAGCATGCCATAGTAGTATGTCTCTGCATATTCGCAATAGTGATTCCACTGTCATATTATTATTCCTCACTTGGACAGAGTGATGACACAAGGGGTTTCTACATGTTGACCAATCGTGTAAATTGGATCTTATAAATTATAATTCCTGTTTTCTAGCCTTCTATTTCTGTAGATATCAATTGTGTAGTTGATGGCATACTTTTTATAAATAAATTTCCATGGCTATTACGGTTCAATTAAGAGCCAATCTTTTGCATAGTTCAGAGTTGAAGTCATCTGTAACTGCCTTTGATTTAGGGAGTGATCTAGAAAAAACTTCAATGCCTAACAATAATGTGATAATCACAACCATAAACGCAGCTTGGGCAGAAGAAAACAATGTACTAGATTTGTACATGCAAAGCCTTTGAATAGTTATTAAATCATGTTCTCCTCGTTGCAGTGAACCAGGGGTCTTTTAATCGTTGCTAACATATTCATCACACTGCTATATTTTGCTGAAAGAAATATCTGATTTCAATGAATCTGCCTCGGCATACCAAGACTGGCGTGAATGTTAAAAGTCAATGAATCTGCCTCTGCGTGCCACTAGAAGTTGTTGGATGAAAATATCTGTTTTAAAGGCAAGAAATGGAATGGTTTTTTTTTTTTTTATTTGGATTACCAAAAGAAATGGCTTAGTTAAGATAGCTTATAAATGGAGGCACAAGTTATGAGGCTCTCATGGTGTTATTTCAATATATTGGCCTTGTTCAAGTTTTGAATGATTCATAAATTAGCAGATTTGTTAGATAGTGGAGGCAGGAAATTTGCACTTCTTATAAATAAATTTCCATGGCTATTACGGTTCAATTAAGAGCTAATCTCTTGCAGAGTTCAGAGTTGAATTCATCTGTAACTGCCTTTGATTTAGGGAGTGATCTAGAAAAAACTTCAATGCCTAACAAGATTGTGATAATCACAACCATAAATGCATCTTGGGCAGAAGAAAACAGTGTACTACATTTGTACATGCAGAGCCTTCGAGTAGTTATCGAATCATGTTCTCCTCGTTGCAATGGACCAGTGGTCATTTAATCGTTGCCAACATATTCATCACATTGCTATATTTTGCTGAAAGAAATATCTGATTTCAATGAATTTGCCTCTGCATACCAAGACTGGCGTGAATGGTAAAATTCAATGAATCTACCTCTACGTGCCACTAGAAGTTGTTGGATGAAAATATATGTTTTAAAGGCAAGAAATGGAATGGTTTTTTTGTTATTTGGATTACCAAAAGAAATGGCTTAGTTAAGATAGCTTATAAATGGAGGCACAAGTTCTGAGACTCTCATGGTGTTATTTCAATACATTGGCCTTGTTCAAGTTTTGAATGATTCAGAAATTAGCAGATCTGTTAGATAGTGGAGGCAGGAAATTTTCACTTCTTTTCTGTCAAACCTGGTAGCTGATACAAGATGAGAAACAACTTAATCACACACCTTTTGGTAAAAGCCTAATACTAAGAAGGCAGGTAGAAGTGGATGATTAAGATTGTTTATAGGTTTAGCCAACAGTTTTATTGGTAACATGCATAGTTTGAACTTTTGGTGATATTGTTTCATCACATACGCTGACTACGGTTTGGTGAATTGTTACTGGAAATATACTTAAATCAGGATAAAATATAGGTGGTAATACCTAGTTGAATGGACAGTCCCAGTATATTGGCCCTTTTGAGGATTATTAATTGACCAGTTTGTTGCCTTAGTCTGCTGAGTACATTTTTTTTTTTTTGGTTGGTTGGTCTGTTGAGTAAAATTCAATGAATCTACCTCTACGTGCCACTAGAAGTTGTTGGATGAAAATATATGTTTTAAAGGCAAGAAATGGAATGGTTTTTTTGTTATTTGGATTACCAAAAGAAATGGCTTAGTTAAGATAGCTTATAAATGGAGGCACAAGTTCTGAGACTCTCATGGTGTTATTTCAATACATTGGCCTTGTTCAAGTTTTGAATGATTCAGAAATTAGCAGATCTGTTAGATAGTGGAGGCAGGAAATTTGCACTTCTTTTCTGTCAAACCTGGTAGCTGATACAAGATGAGAAACAACTTAATCACACACCTTTTGGTAAAAGCCTAATACTAAGAAGGCAGGTAGAAGTGGATGATTAAGATTGTTTATAGGTTTAGCCAACAGTTTTATTGGTAACATGCATAGTTTGAACTTTTGGTGATATTGTTTCATCACATACGTTGACTACGGTTTGGTGAATTGTTACTGGAAATATACTTAAATCAGGATAAAATATAGGTGGTAATACCTAGTTGAATGGACAGTCCCAGTATATTGGCCCTTTTGAGGATTATTACTTGACCAGTTTGTTGCCTTAGTCTGCTGAGTACATTTTTTTTTTTTTGGTTGGTTGTTGTTGTAATTTGTAAATTGTATAGGTGATTTTCATTCACATGCTTATTGGAATAGCTGGTTTCTTGAATAGGGCAGTCATGCAGTTGAGTATGTGAGAGGGGTTTGTAGAACACATTATCTAATGAACTCTTACGTAGAGGCAAAAAGTCTCACTCATAGCCTACTCAGGGCTTCAAATGGGAATTTCTTTTATAGACTCATCAACTTACTAGAACTACTGCTGCACTTTCTTCATCCACAGAAGCCACTTGAAAATTCTTGAAAATAAACTCTCTGTAAGGGCCATTGTCAATAAAAATATTTGCAGTGGAGGCCCTCAGCCCAACAACCATTTTAGCCAGCCTTGGAAGGCAAATAGTTGAGTTCAAACATGATGAAAATTTAATTCCCTGTATACAAAAGCATGTATTAGGTGTTGATAATGGCTAGAAATATGAACTGAAGATGTATATACCTCCTCTTGTACAAAAATGAACAGAAGAGGCAGAGGTATAAGGTTCACCTCAAATTTTCTTGCAAGTTCAATCCATTGTAGGATGTGAAAGGAAGTGCCATAATGCTAAGAGCGAAAAAGAGGGGAAGGAAGAAACTAATAATTTCAAAAATTTTAGCTTTCTATCCGTACCTTGATTTGTTCTAATAAAATAAATATTAATTGTTTGACGGCATCCAGGGAGCTATTTGGTAATATCATTATTATTAGTATTATAATAATAATAATAACAATGGAAACGTGGGGAAGGAAGAAACTAATAATGTCAGAAATTTGGACCTTTTATCCTAGCTTTATTTGTTCTTCAAATCCAACTAATATTTTGTAGATCCAACTTATGGTGAACCAATAGCTTGAAAGTCAATTGCAAGTCATTCAACCAACAACGATCTATAAGCATGCCATAGTATTATGTCTCTGCATATTCACAATAGTGATTCCACTGTCATATTACTATTCCCCACTTGGACAGAGCGATGACACAAGGGGTTTCTACAAGTTGACCAACCATGTAAATTGGATCTTATAAATTAAAATTCTTGTTTTCTAGCCTTCTAATTCTGTAGATATCAATTGTGTAGTTGATGGCATACTTTTTATAAATAAATTTCCATGGCTATTACAGTTCAATTAAGAGCCAATCTCTTACAGAGTTCAGAGTTGAATTCATCTGTAACTGCCTTTGATTTAGGGAGTGATCTAGAAAAAACTTCAATGCCTAACAATACTGTGATAATCACAACCATAAATGCAGCTTGGGCAGAAGAAAACAATGTACTAGATTTGTACATGCAGAGCCTTCGAATAGTTATTGAATCATGTTCTCCTCGCTGCAGTGGACCAGGGGTCATTTAATTGTTGCCAACATATTCATCACACTGCTTTATTTTGCTAAAAGAAATATCTGATTTCAATGAATCTGCCTCTGCATACCAAGACTGGCGTGAATGGTAAAAGTCAATGAATTTGCCTCTGCGTGCCACTAGAAGTTGTTGGATGAAAATATCTGTTTTGAAGGAAAGAGATGGAATGGTTTTTTTGTTATTTGGATTACCAAAAGAAATGGCTTAGTTAAGATAGCTTATAAATGGAGGCACAAGTTCTGAGGCTCTCATGGTGTTATTTCAATATATTGGCTCTGTTCAAGTTTTGAATGATTCAGAAATTAGCAGATCTGTTAGATAGTGGAGGCATGAAATTTGCACTTCTTTTCTGTCAAACATGGTAGCTGATAAAAGATGAGAAACGACTTAATCACACACTTGTTGGTAAAGGCCTAATACTGAGAAGGCAGGTAGAAGTGGATGATTAAGATTGTTTATAGGTTTAGCCAACAGTTTTATTGGTAACATGCTTAGTTTGAACTTTTGTTGATATTGTTTCATCACATAGGCTGACTACGATTAGCATAGTAGTTTTCTTTGTTTACATGTATTTCCATGATTTGCCAGACATTTATGTTGCATTGGTTGTGAGTTGTTAATGGTTTCGGATGTGGATTAGGATTAAATAGCTCTTCGAGGAAATGTAATGGTATGCTGGATTTTCAGTTGATCAATTTGCTAGCTTTTCTAGATGTACTTATCATACAACAGACAAAGTGAAGAGAGGCTCTGTAACCAGGAGAAGCTGCATCAGCTTCAGACCTTTTCTGCTATGGCCTGCCCTGTTGATACTTACCCTGTTGCACTGTATGCTTGTAGATATGCAAATTAATAACTGAGAATACTTTGAAATTGGTTTCAAAGTACGAGTTTAGTGAATGTCATGTTCTAAAGCTTTTTGTGTCCATTCTATTTAGAGATATCTTAGGCTAAGGATGTGTCGACACTTTAGCCTTTAGGTGAAGGATTATCATCCAAAGATCATATTGTATCTACACTTTCTTTGTATCATAAATATGCGGTTTCACTAAGATCAATAATTTTCATAGTGGAGCAATGCCAACGACTTTGGGACTTTATAACCTGAATTTTAGTAATTACCTTTACTGATTTGATATGTCGGGTCTTAGGCCATCCAAACCAACTTACAATTTTAGTTATAACTTTACAATTTTCCTTGGAATGTAAATGAATGGAATATCAACTAAAGCAGGAGACTTACGAGACTGTACTAAAGTTTTCTTTGTTGCTTCCTTAAAGACTATATGTTATATAAGAATCACAAATTGACAGAATGAGTTCAACCAGACCAGGAGGCTTGCAGTATTGCATTGAACTTTTATGCTTGCGTCATTTTAGACAATATATGTCATATAAGCATCACAAATTGATAGAATGAACTAATGGTAATGGAGTTGAATTAGACATGCGGGTTACATTTACTCTGATATAATAAACTTCTTGTGTACTGGTGTTTAGATATGATTTGATGTGCTACTAGTGTAATAGTGGTTACTGTCATTGTAAGTAAGGTGACTATACCAACAAAATTTTTATTAACTCGGCAGCAAGTGTGGCCTCCCCTTGTATGGGAATAATACAATGAAATGTTGCTGACTATCACCATTGAGAAAAACCCACGGCTATATCACCAATTATTCTTAATACATACATATTTTTCTTGTAATTTTGCCCAACCCACCATAGAATTTATGTGCATGTTGAAGATGGCTGCTTATTTCAAATTGGGGAACTTGGCTTAAAATTATGAGTTCCAAACATAAATCCTATTTCAATGAGTTGGCTACACATCTAATTTGATGAACTTCAACCTTGGGAACTAAGATGGATGCTGACTCTTTTTGCTGTGTTGTTTGTTTCTTCTTTCTAAATGATGATGTGCCCAACCACATACTAGCACTTACAGTAATATATTCATCTAAATTTGTCAAACAGTTTTAAGGTGAACAAAAATCAAAGCACTCCAGGTTGCTTAGTATGCCTAGCATAGTAGTTTTCTTTGTTTACATGTATTTCCACGATTTGGCAGACATTTATGTTGCACTGGTTGTGAGTTGTTAATGGTTTCGGATGTGGATTAGGATTAAATAGCTCTTCGAGGAAATGTAATGGTATGCTAGATTTCCAGTTGATCAATTTGATAGCTTTTCTAAATGTAATTATCATACAACAGACAAAGTGAAGAGAGGCTCTGTAACCAGGAGAAGCTGCATCAGCTTCAAACCTTTTCTGTTGTGGTCTGCCCTGTTTATACTTACCCTGTTGCACTGTATGCTTGTAGATATGCAAGTTAATAACTGAGAATACTTTGAAATTGGTTTCAAAGTACGAGTTTAGTGAAAGTCATGTTCTAAATCTTATTGTGTCCATTCTATTTAGAGATATCTCAAGCTAAGGATGTGTCGACACTTTAGCCTTTAGGTGAAGGATTATCATCCAAAGATCATATTGTATCTACACTTTCTTTGTATCATAAATATGTGGTTTCACTAAGATCAATAATTTTCATAGTGGAGCAATGCCAACGACTTTGGGACTTTATAACCTGAATTTTAGTAATTACCTTTACTGATTTGATATGTCGGGTCTTAGGCCATCCAAACCAACTTACAATTTTAGTTATAACTTTACAATTTTCCTTGGAATGTAAATGAATGGAATGTCAACTAAAGCAGGAGACTTACGAGACTGTACTAAAGTTTTCTTTGTTGCTCCCTTAAAGACTATATGTTATATAAGAATCACAAATTGATAGAATTAGTTCAACTAGACTAGGAGGCTTGCAGTATTGCATTGAACTTTTATGCTTGCGTCATTTTAGACAATATATGTCATATAAGCATCACAAATTGATAGAATGAACTACTGGTAATGGAGTTGAATTAGACATGTGAATAACATTTACTCTGATATAATAAACTTCTTGTGTACTGGTGTTTAGATATGATTTGATGTGCTACTAGTGTAATAGTGGTTACTGTCATTGTAAGTAAGGTGATTATACCAACAAATTTTTTATTAACTAGGCAGCAAGTGTGGCCTCCCCTTGTATGGGAATAATACAATGAAATGTTGCTGACTATCACCATTGAGAACAACCCACGACTATATCATCAATTATTCTTAATACATACATATTTTTCTTGTAATTTTGCCCAGCCCACCATAGAATTTATGTGCATGTTGAAGGTGGCTGCTTATTTCAAATTGGGGAACTTGGCTTAAAATTATGAGTTCCAAACTTAAATCCTATTTCAATGAGCTGGTTACACATCTAATTTGTTGAACTTCAACCTTGGGAACTAAGACGGATGCTGACTCTTTTTGCTGTGTCATTTGTTTCTTCTTTCTAAATGATGATGTGCCCAACCACATACTAGCACTTACAGTAATATATTCATCTAAATTTGTATACTCAACTATTCAACAAGTTACAAGTAACAAAACTCAACCACTGTTTTCTATAACTAAAGCCTTGAAAGTAAACTTCACATGTTAGTATACCCAACTATTCAACGGTTAACAAGTAACAAAACTCAGCTACTGTTTTCTATATCTAAAGCCTGGAAAGTAAACTTCACACGTCATGTCATAAGCTATAATATTTTGGCTTTAGCAGACCATATAGGGAATGAGTAAAACCACAACAGAATTTAAGAAACCATGCAGTGTAACTTACAACACTATAGTGAATCACATAACAAACTTTAGTGGACAAGCATACCTGGGAAATGCTAGTTTCAGAAAGTAACAAATATGTTGAGATGACCAAATGGTGGCAAAATGCCTCACACAGTTTCTCATGATGTACTACCAAAATGCTCTTCAATGCATCTCTCTTATCCATGACTCTTCAATGTGCCTCATCCCTCAATCAATTGTGGCTACTAAATACACCTTGGTCCTTCTCACACTAGATTCACAATGTTGCTTTACTTACACAATGACTCATAATACAACATGATGTGAAATTGCCAAATAATACCTAACAAATGTGTATTCTCCATGATGAAGTAGCTAATTTATGGATAAAAACTAACACTTTAAAATTGTTTTATAGTTTTTTGGAAGCATCATGAAATTGACATTGAAACAGTGAGAAAACATTATTAAGAATGCAAAAATTTAGGGCCCACGAACTTGAAAGCTTGTAGGTGATTCTGTCAGAGTGAGAAAGCTTGTATTGGAAACTTGATTTAAAATGTTACCAAATTCCATTCCTGGGTCTCGAAGCTCGCAAGTTCTCTATTCTTCATGATGGAGTAGCAATAATCTTTGTTCTTCACGATGGAGTAGCTATTTTATAGATAGAAATTAAAACTTATAAATTGTTTTGTAATTTTTTTTTGGAAGCATCATGAAATTGACATTGAAACAATGAGAAAACATTATCAAGAATGCAAAAATTTAGGGGCCATGAACTTGAAAGCTTATGGGTGATTCACGCCAGTTTGTATTGGAAACTCCATTTAAAAATGTTGCCAAATTCCATTTTTGGGTCTTGAAGCTCCCAAGTTCTGTGATGTAGTTTTTAAAGACATTTAATATCCTCATGGCTTATATTACTATTCCCTAAAGAAGGAATCTTCCATAATAATCCTCTATGCGTGTACGCATTCGTTTGAAACTTTGATGTTCAATCATGTTTCCCTTGTAAAATGTTACCAAATACCAAATTCCATTCTTGGGACTTGAAGCTCCCAAGTTCCATGCTTTAGTTTTTAAGGACATTTAATATCCTCATGGCTTATATTACGATTCTCCGAAGAAGGAATCTTCCATAATAATCCTCTATGCGTGTACACATTCATTTGAAACTTTGATGTTCAATCATGTTTCCCACACAAAGGTAGACCATTTTTTTCCAGTCTTATCTAAAGAGGTCACAATTTTGTCTGGACGACAAATTCCGAAATTTGACTATGGGAGTGTTTAAATTGTTTTTGGATGACGGAAATGGATTTAACATCCATCATGAATGCCTAGGCACCCAAAATATTGAAGCTTGATCGTTGTAATTGACATTTAAAAAAAAATTAGCTGGATTTTTTCAAAATCATGCTGTAATTTCTATCATTTTCTGTGCAAAATTAAGGCACTAAAAATTCTAAAACATGACAACTATAATCCACATTTTCAAAAAATTTAGCTAATTTTTTTCAAAATCATGCTGGAATTTTTATTATTATCATCATGGCTCCAACAATTTTTCATGCATTTTCAAATACGGAACGATGACCATGATGTTGTTCACAATGTCGTATCGTTTCTTTCACCTCTTCCATTACAATATAATAGTATTTTCTAATAACACCATAAATAGGTAGCATATGGATAAATTACATCTCGAAAGACAAGAAAAAACTTTAAAATAATGTACAAAAACATGTTCACATAAACAAAAACAACAACATGGATAATGGATAACCTCTACAAGACATTACTATTATTTACCAAATAGCCATATTCGAATACACATAACTAATCATTTCAAGTATACTCATTATCATCCACCCTAGCTTTCAACAATGTCCATTCATATGTTGCTATTTTTCCACACACTACTATTATTTACAAAATATCCATATTCAAAATACACATAAGTAATACTTTCAACTCTAACTCACTATCATCCACCCTTTCTTTCAACAATCTCCATTCACATGTAGCTATTCTTCCACAAACTATTATTATTTATAAAATATCCATTTTCATAATACACATAACTAACTATTGCAATTGTAACTCATAGCTATTCTTCCACAAACTATTATTATTTATAAAATATCCATTTTCATAATACACATAACTAACTATTGCAATTATAACTCATTATCATCCACCCTTTCTTTCAACAATCTCCATTCACATGTCGCTATTCTTCCACAAACTATTATTATTTACAAAATATCCATTTTCAGAATACACATAACTAACTATTGCAATTGTAACTCATTATCATCCACCCTTGTTTTCAACAATGTCCATTCACATGTCCCTATTCTTCCCCACTCTATACATGTCCCTATTCTTCCCCGCTCTATGCTATTTTTCCCCACTTTATGTCTTACGACGTTTTCTTAAAGTATCAATGCTAGTTTTAGTAATCTGAGATATCATTTTTGATATTGGCCGAAGCAAAAAAACATTTTCCATGTCAATATGATATATAGATATATACTATTCATAAAATAATTTGTATGGACTTTTATAAATATTTTGTTTTACATACGTATATGTCCCCAGATTTCTGGGATGATACTAAGTAATATCCTCGGTGGATAACGTTGAAAACACGAATAAAAGATGTGGTGTAGAAAACTTCAACAAAAGCAGATGATATGAAAGAATGGAAAACTTTTAAAAGGAGATTGATAATAAAAAAATATCTTTGTAGGGCAGATGAGGGAATAAATGCTGACTACACGTTCCACCGACAGCTGCATTATTCGATCGGCTATGCTCATGTAGAGCGTGTCGCGCATCGTAAGTAAAGTTTCCTGGAAGCGTTCACTACGCGGGCATATTGGGGGCTATATATATTCGACCCCTGCTCATGGTCTTCATTCATCAACACCAGGTGTTTAGATTCAAACTCCTGCTCCAAACCCCATTCATCCACACCACAAGATCTTTGTTGCCATTCTGTTTCTTTTCTTTCTTCTCATAAGAAATCAGATCTTGATCTAGCATCTGTACGAGATCGAATCCTGAACCGACCAATGGATTCTTTTTTCAGCCACACAAAGAAATCCCAGGGAGGATCATCAGATCGCGGGTTTTCAGACTTGATTCAGACGGCCGCTTCCTCCTACTTTAAAACGCAAGGGAGCGAAGACGAATCCGCCTCTTCGCCACCAACGCAACACCATTCCTCCTCCGGTTCCGGAGAGAAGATGAAACCCTCGGGAGGTTCCGGAGAGAAGATGAAACCCTCGGGTGGACAAGCTGCAGCGAGCGCCAAAGTTCTTTTGGACGCCGCTCTTGCGAAGTTGCACAAAACTGAAGCAGAGGGCGGGGGAGAGGGAGAGCAGATCGATAAGGCGAAGCTTGCGGCGGCCGCAGCAGACGTCTTGGGAGCGGCGAAACATTATGGGAAGATGGAGGGCAAAGGTTATGGTAAATACGTGGACATGGCCGAAGGTTATTTGCAGAAATTCGGGCAGAAGCAAGGAAGCGGAAATGTTGCTGGCCATGATAATTACCCAAGGCCTCCATCTGCACATTCGACAGGGCATGCGCAAGATGATGATTATTATGAGAGGCCTCCATCTTCACATTCGAAACCGCATGTGCAAGAGGATGATTATTATGAGAGGCCTCCATCTTCTCATTCGAAACCGCATGCGCAAGAGGATGATTATTATGAGAGGCCTCCATCTTCTCATTCGAAACCGCATGTGCAAGAAGATGATTATTATGAGAGGCCTCCATCTTCTCATTCGAAGCCGCATGCGCAAGAGAATTATTATTATGAGAGGCCTCCATCTTCACATTCGAAACCGCATGTGCAAGAGGATGATTATTATGAGAGGCCTCCATCTTCTCATTCGAAACCGCATGCGCAAGAGGATGATTATTATGAGAGGCCTCCATCTTCACATTCGAAACCGTATGCGCAAGAAGATGATTATGAGAGGCCTCCAGCTTCACATTCGAGACCGCATGCGCAAGAGTATGGTAATTACGCGAGGCCTCAATCATCACAGTCGACATCATATGCGCAAGAGGACGAGCAGGAGAAAAAATATCTCAAGTACTTGAAGAAGGCAGAGGAATATTTGAATAAGAATTAGGGTATTTAAAAACAGACGGACGAAGGCGCATGTATTGATGGTTTAGAGGTACGATTTGTTAGGATTTGAACTGTGATGTGTAATAGTCTATTATTATATCATTTGTATTCGTGGTCCTCTGTGTTAGACTGTCTGTGTCTTAAGTTGCAGTTTATGGGAAACAGTGACACACGTTTGAACTGTAATACCAAGATTATGAATATTTATCCTTGGAACCATATAAAAGTTGGTATACTTTTAAAATTTGGATTTTATATGCCGATAGGTGCATCTCCTCATTTGTTTCTGTAATAGTTTAATTGTTTTTCCAAGGCATTTGCTGGTGAAGGTATAATAGCGTTTGATGTTCCTGCAAATGAGCCTCTATTTGGATATCAACACCCACCATTAAACTCGGATTTGATTTTTTTCCCTTGTGTATAAACCCTATCACAAGTAATGATCTATCTAAACTATGGATCTATTAAATACTGAAAGCAATTAGATAGAAAAAAGAAGCAACGTGCAAATTTAAGAATCTATTGATGTTTAACTTTACTTATATAGAGTGAGAGATTGAGACATTTTTGTAATTAATGTCAGTTTTCTTGTCTCCAGAGCCGAAAGAACATTATTTGACACATGCTTATAGTCTAACCAAACTGCCCATTTTAAATAATGGCCAGTCATATATTCTAATAAATTGATTTAACAAAGGACGTATGCAGCAAAATATAAACAAAAATGTAAACATCAAGGGCCATTATGGTTGTTCATATTAGGTTCCTTCTTGGTCACAAGTTTGCCAATTGTGCCCATGAAAAAGATAATAGTCTTGAGAGAGAGATACAGATTAAAGGAGTTTCCGAATTCTTCGTCGGAGCTAGGGGCAGGGGGGAGATTGAGATGGCAGAGATGTGCGTCATGAGGTTAGAAAATGGTGTTTATAGTCAATTTAGTATTGTAGCTTTGTAAGACTTAGGATGATTATGGTTGCTCAAGATTCTCTCTCCTCCTCCATAATAGTAAGGTGCTTGCCTATCTCTAGTGCATGTTTGCCCCCTTGACAACTTGTTTGCGAAGCTTTTCTTCTCGAAGTGCTTACACTTTTCCCATTCCAGTGTTGAGCTAATGGCCGTGCCCATAACTTCAATTTCCATTTTGCATTGGCATGAGGTCAGAAAACGATGTTTTTTAATCAATTGAGTATTTTAGCTTTGTACCACCTAGGATGATTATGGTCTCTCAAGATTCTCCTTCCACCTCCCTAATAGTGAGGAGGTGCTTGCCTATATCTAGTGCATGTTTGCCCCTTTGACAACTTGTTTGCGGAGCTTTTCTTCTCAAAGTGCTTTTACTTTCCCCTTTCCAGTGTTGAGCTAATGGCCATGCCTGTAACTTCTTCAATTTCCATTTTGCATTAGACGAGGCTGTGCCTCAATCCTCTCATTTCCTCAAGATAATAGCAGTAACAGTAGTTGCGAGCCATTCTACAACTCTTTTGCTTCTCCTAAGGCATCATGGGAGGCAAATAGGGGGATGAAGACTAAAGCTACTTGAAACCCCACTTGACATTACCTCGACTAGAGTTATAGAAAAAGAAGATCAAGAGGTCAAGAAGAATGAACTTCACACCAATAGAATATTCACCAATTCTTGATATCTCTCTTCTCCTTCTAATACGCTTGTATATAGAGATGCTTTCACCTTCTTGACGATATTTGTTACATGCTTTGCAGGAAAAGAAAAAGTTCTAAATCAACACCTTTTCCTAGGATAGAATCAATTTTGTCTTTTTGAAAACGAATATTAATTGCAGTTAAAGAAAGTTGTGGTTGCACCGTACAATGTGATATCTACAATTCAAATAGATAGAGTTTGATACCAGAGATTAAAAAATTCCCAAAACTATGTAGGAGTCCACATGGCAATTGAAGTGTTATTACAAGTTTTTTATGTTAATATTTCTTTTTTAAATAAAACTTGAAACTATCAATTGAGGTGTTCTTACAAGTGTTTTTTGCAAAACTTAAAACTTGCAACTATAAAGCCTAATGAATTCACATAGTAATAGTGCTATTATGCAGAACACAAAATCATGGACTTTTAATGAAAAGCCGTCCCATTGTGATCTTCTGGCTTGGCATTTGCGCTAGATTCTAGAACCACACTCAAATTCCAACTCCCCTTGATTTTTGCTATAATATATCATCCTCATTAGCAGCTTCTTTGATAGATTAACTAGGGACTTTTGGGAGGGAGGCCATTAAATAGAGATGACTTTTGAGAGCCAATAGAGATTTTGGGAAGGATGGCATTGAATGGGAGCTCTCCCAAACTTGGAGGGGTGAATGA
>APFE031174680.1:201697-256731 GCA_000404065.3 Pinus taeda | reverse complement strand
GGGGGGGGGGGGGGGGGGGTACTGTTCAAGTTTGGCTCATCTGAATTAAAGTGCCATGTCACTTGTTCTAGCAGTTCAAGTCCATGCTAATTCTAAAATTTGACTTAATTTTTTTTATGTGAATTAGGCAGGGTAAGGAGAAATTTTTATTGTTGTTGTGAAGTAGGCAAGGTAAGGAGTCCCCTAGGTTGGCTTAAAATTCCTTGCTGCAATAATGCACCTTTATTTGCCATGGAGTTTGCCAAGTGTTTAAGGATCTAAGCACTTAGAAGGACTTTATAGAGTCAGAATTCTTCACGGTTCCTTGAATTTGAAGATCAATATGGAGAGGCTTGAGTTTTGTAAGGAGATAGAGCGCCACACTTGTTGAATGATAACTGAAGAATCTTCAGTGAGTATGTGCATTTAGATCACTACCTATTTGAGGATATTCAGTACTTGATACAATTCCAAGACCTCAGCTTGATTTTTAGTGGATTCCCCAAGTCCCTAAGTCTATGTTAATTCACATTTTCACATCCCTTTCATAGTTGTCACCTCAATATTAGATTCAATATTATTGAGTTGCAACTAGGGTAACTGGAAGTTGAATTTGGTGCTCTTTCTTTTGCGCATTGTATCTCTTGGAGATTGGGCATGGATAGGAGTTTGAATAGTGATTTTATGTATCCTCTTAGAGTCTTGTATATCCAGATTTGCACTAGATTTGTCAGTTGGTCATTCAGATTTGCATGATCTGTGTGTTGGTCATTCAGATATGCAAGATCTGCCTGCTGTAAACTTGAATCTGTGTTAAATCTGTGTGCTGGACACATAGATTTTGCAAGATCTGCTTGCTGTATAGCCAGATCTGCACTAGATCTGTATGCTGGTCACTTAGATCTACGATATCTGCTTGCAATATACCTAGATCTGCGGTCATAGCCTTCAGATCTGCTGTTGTAACTACTTGGAAATCGACTTCTCTCAGAGATCAGACTTTGATTCCATGTTAAAATCTCTATTCCAGCAAGCTAGGTAAATTAATTCCTTATGATTTGCTTTCTAAAAAATTAATTTAGATTCAATATTTTATCTCTTAGAATAAAATATGCTTGCTGCAAATTTAACTGAAAAAAAACGAAAGTTACAAGAAACTGATCAAATATCAGCTTTTCATCAAAATCACTACAAGCTTACGAAAGCTCCCAAACTGGGAAAATAGCTCACTGAGAAAACAAGAAAAAATTACAGCAAAACTTGGCTGTTCTCACACATCGTACAACATGTATGGCCCTGCCAAAACCTGCTTCAAAAACCCTCCTGTTGCTGCTGAAATCTATCCCAAAAATTTGTATAGCCATCCTTTTCTTTTGTTGGGTTGTATAAGTTTCCCTTTGCCCTTGCTTTGTATGTCCTGTCCAATTTTTGAGAGCTGGGTTCATCTTTATTAGCTGCTCACATTGTTTCCTCTTTTTTCCTTAGTGCTTGTACACAGAGTGAAAATCCTTTATCCTTCTTTCACTTGTGTTTTTTTTAACACTCTCTGTGTATCACACTCAATTTTTTTTCTTTTCACTTTGTCTTTCTTTTATAACATTTAGTTGATGACCAAGTCTCCATAGCCCTAATCTCTCAATGAGATTGATGATTGAGATCAAATCCTAATTGACGGTGTGTAACATCTAAATCACTAATGTAAATACTTTACATTTTACTAGACATTAATCTACTCACTAATAAAAGACTCTTGAATTACAAAATAAAAAGGATCTTTGTGGATGACTTCCACATGTCCGACGCTAGGCCTGCACAAAAGTTCTTGTCTGATGTTACAAACATCAACAAGTGTCCTACTCCCTAATAAAAGACTCTTCACTTTAATGATTAACTTTTATTAAAGCGAATTAAAAAACAGAAAGGACCTTTTTGGATGACTTCACATGGCTAACACTATACCTCTGCAGAAGTTCTTGTCTAATGCTACAAACATCAACAAGTAGCCATTACCATTGTAAAATTGGAAAATAATTGGACATAATATCACAATCTATTTGTTCACCTTATCATGCATATCATTGTGCTATAGTAGTTTTAACTACAGATTTCTGGACAAAAGAATGTTCAACTAATGATATTTCAAGGTAGCCACATTAGTGCCATAGATAGCATATTTAAGAATTTAAGAAAAAATTATTCTTTGTTGTTATTATTGGAAGCAAGGATTCTAGAGCATGGTGGAGTGCATTATCAATGTTGGATATTTGTGCACATTTGTGCAAGATAATTTTTTTTGTAGATATGGTCGTTGGTTCTCTACAAATTCTCGTGCACAGCTTGATAATTGTTTTCCTATTTCTTGGCATCTTTCTCAATTCATTCTACAACTTTGTAGTGGAGATGTACCAAACTTCTTTTGATCTTTCAGAGTACCATGTCTAGAAATTCGTGAAAAGCAGTCCCACTTATTTTCATGAGTTTATGAGCCATTTTGGGTTGTTTTCTTGGGAAGTATCTCAACATGTATGATACTGTTATTTGGAGCTGTATCTGTTTGATCTGTAGTTGATTATATATTATATAAGATCATGTTTTGCTTCTTTAATTGCCTGAACTTCTGTGTTTATTAGTATGGTTTGCTTAATTAATTTTATAACAATACAAGAAGAGGATTTTCATTGGTCAAGTTTTAGAACCTGAAGGCCATATGCTGGACGTAAGTTCTAATATTTTATTATAAACTTTTAAGTTATTTCAATTTGATGTGCAGGAAATTAGTTTTGCTTATTTTTTATTCAGTCTAAAGCCATCTTAACTCTGGATCTATCAAGCAAGGAGAGGATCAAATCTCTCTGAGTGCTGACTTGTTATCTTTGCACCTTAAAAAAGATTTGCACTTTAAATAATGTGATCCTTTTGGCACTAGGTAGGTCTGCAGTTGATAGCTCTCTACTGGGTGTGTGTATGTGTGTATAGAGTATAATATCAATTTGAGGTAGACATTCATTTTTGTTAATATTTTTTTTTTTTTTTTTAAATTATTATTAGTCTACATATGATGTCTGATGACATCAATATTACACTCAATCCTTAGTGCTAATCTCGCCCCTACTGCACAGTAGCATTTTCAGATCACTTTTCCATCATACTGGACTGTAGAATGCACCTCTTGATGCAATATACTAGCATTAAGCTACTTGAAATGGAACACACGGTGCAGATATTTCAAAGGTTTTGGATGCAAAAATTCCAAATGCCCTTAATGTATGTAGGATGTTATTAAGAAAACCTTGGTACTATTTGCCTGCAGGCATGTAAAGGACAGACTCAGTATTTCATGTCAAAATTTGCACCTTCTGTTCTATTTAGGTCTGAAGCTATTTGGCGTAGACATTGCCTTCTTAAATGAAAGGTTACTTGTCAGAAAAAACTTGCGGAGAAATTTTATGCAGAAACTGCTGAACTTTCAATAAGATAGCAAAACAGAGAACACTTTGCAGAAGGCGAAATTCAAGGAGGAGCACTCACACATGTGGCAATTTAACTGAGTACCTTGAAATTAAGAGTTATTTGAGGAAACATTTTGCATGTAATGCTCTGTATCGGCGAGGGAATGTTTTCACTTGTGCAATAAGTAGTGTGTGGAGCTGATTTGGAGGATTCTGTGTGTCACTAGGACCAACAAAATAATACCCATGGTGCCTTGATTGCCAGTGTATATGCCTGCACCCATGCTAGAACTTCTTTTTTGATGTCGAGTTGATGTAATTCTGTGTTTATTAGGCACCGATATGTTCCCACCATGGCTTGGGAGGTCTGCACTAGCTGCTTAAATTTTTTTGAACATTACCTGCAGCCTGCTCCCTATTTTGTTCAGAGGCCTATTTTTCTGTTTTTCCAGGACACAATTGGGGCTAGAACTTGGGCACCTAACAAATATGGTGTATATGCGTTTGAAACCTAAAAGTCTCCAAATCAAAACCATTGGGCTATGGTTGCAGTTGCAGGAGTCTTGATATATTAGTCCGTAAGATTTTAATTCCTGGCAACACAAACACATATGACATACAGCATTTGTAAATGGATAAACAAGAAGAGATTTTTCTTCCAACTTTTCCCCCCTAGAGTGCGGGGTTTAAGTTGAAACGATTTTAAGTAGTTTCAATATCAACACATGAACTTTGAGTTTCACTGATTTCAATTCTCTTGCCTACTACATGAGTTCTTGAATGGTGTCTTCTTGCGTAAACATTGGATGCATGAATGCTAAGCCTACAAGCATGAGTAAGATATATATTCATAATCCTTTCCAATACGTTTTTGATTTTCACAGCTTCAACTGCTATCCTAGAGGATAACATCCCCAGAATGTTCTACAGCAGCTAGTTGCACTTCCATGTTATTCAGGTCCAATGCCTCAGGCTCCACAAATATGTTGTTCTAAAACCATCGAAACCAAAAACTAATCATGATTGGCTTATACTGGAAGCTGTTTAGATACTCGTGTCTTTCCTGTTTTTGGAAATTGATCTGCATTACTGCAAAGTACATAAAAAGGGGACCAAATCCATATTATGTCTCTTTCATGATATGCTTTTGAATATTAAAGTCGTTAATGCTATAGGTCATTTCAGTGTTAGAAGCAGATTCTAGCAAGCTAAAGAAAGTGTTCCAAATTTTTGATTTGCTACTATAGCAACAATAAAATCCCCCAGAATTCCAAACATGTTCCAACTTATTAAAGAACTATTTATCCTGTAATCAATTTTTCATCTTCGTTGTGTGCAATATTATATGTTCCAACATATTAAAGAACTATTTATCCTGTAATCAATTTTTCATCTTCGTTGTGTGCAATATTATTTGTCTTAACATGGAGCACAAATACAATTTATGGATGTTTGCCCAAAGAATGGAAGAATCCACTTTACTCCGCGCACAATGTATAGGCGTCACGGAAGACCGTTCTCCTGAAATTTGTCTTTAACAGTTTTATAACAGTACCAACTGCCTATGCCATTCTAAATTTAACATATTTTTGTTGTTGTTGTTGTTGTTGCGGTGATGTGTGTGCACTTACAGAGTATTGTATCTTAGAATTATAGTTTTCCATCTTCATGGGTTGTGTGTGAAAGGTCAAGAATTCATTGTAGAGGCCAACTGTAGCTTTCAAAGCCTGCAAAAAGTGGTAATGGTAAAAAGACTAGAACATAGCTTTCAAAGCCTCCAAAAAGGGGTAATGGTAAAATGACCTGAACATTTGCAGGAGTAATGCAAAACTACTCTCTTGAAATTTGTCTTAATGATATTATAATGCTTTTTTGTTGCATTGATTTGTTTGTGCACTTGAAGAGTAATGTTTGTTTGTGGATGATGATAATTTTCCTTCATGATAAACTAGCATGTGTACAAGGTTAAGAATTCATTAAATCTAATCATGGTAATGTATAATGATAAAGGCTTTCCATGAATGCAGTGCCAAAGCCTAAAAGAAAGGTAATGGTAAAACGTGGTAAAATGTCTAGAGAAGATAGAGAACAAATGCTTGATAGTAGTAGCATGAAGATAAAGGAAGCATCTAAAATGAGATGCTTTGTGAAAGTGAATTGAATTTAAGCATGAAAACTCTCCAAGTACATGACATTTCCAAGAGTTCAAGTAGTAAGAAAGGTACCATGTCGAACATGGATTTAGAGGTGTTATCTTTCCAACTTGCACTTAATAATAAAAGCCATAATCCACAAGGTGTAACTCTAGAGGGAACTACTAGGACAATGACCACTATCATCTAAGCAACCTATTCTCACTCGTTGGGTTGACACTTTTCAACTCAAATGGGGATTCCTTGGGAATTAGAATTACTAAAGCTATATAATGAAGCTCAAAGATGATGTGAAGGGAAAATAATGTTTTTGTAGAAGTAAAAAAGGAAAATAATGATGAAAGGATCAAATGGATAGAGTCTATACCAACAAGGGCAAATGGAGTAAAGAAGCTAATCCAATAAGCCTATTGGATCCATCAAGGTTAAGACTATAATGGGTCACATGCATGCCACAAGAAGAACTTAACAACATTGAAAATGAATGTAAGGCATATTAGGGGAGCCTTAAAAGTGCTATATCAAAACTTTATCGAGGAGGTGTGCCATACCATGGAGTATTAGTCAAGCAACAACTCATGTAGATTTAAGATGCAAGAGAATATCCCATATACAAGACAATGAAGGGCCAAGGAGGGAGAAACTCCTCATACAAAACCTTTCCAGTTGGATAGATGTACCCTTTACTAATTGGTTGATCTACAAAATGTACTAGCAATTGTATCATGATGAGCAACAATATAGAACATCAGATCAAGAAGCCTCATATTGATTGGAGTAAACCCCTTATACATCACATTTTGCTTCAAGAGATATATCTAGTGAAGTCCAAGGAGGGGAAACTTCAAAAATCCAACAATAAGAATTAATGAAGGGATTTTTAGCTCCATATAGGTTTATATAGGCTTTAACTCTATCTTGATCTAAAATAGATTAATTATATCTAGTGCCAAAATGCTAGATCTATTTTCGAGAGGAGTAAAGAAAAGACTTCCAACTAACATGACAAAAATACATAAAATAATGGTGGTCAAGCCACATGGACAAATCTCTAATAAATAATCCTCCATGAAGGCAATTGCCATGTCAAAGCTCCAACATCTAGCCTCTAAAGGTCTCCAAAGTGGAGCAATCTTGTAAGATATTCTCAAAATATAGAATGACATCCTAGATCCAAGGTTTGAAACTTCCTAAATCTCTTCCAATGTGGAACACCCTCATCAAATGGCATAGAAGAATGCTTGATGAAGACTTCCAAAGTGGATGTCCTCTTCCATGAGGGTTTGAATCAAGTCAAGACCCTATACATAGTAAATGTGGGATCTCTAAGTAAAACGTCCCATTGTAATGTATGAAAAATTGTAAAAAGTGGTTTGAAGTAGTGGAGCCCTCGAGTGGACACCTAATAGGTGGATGTCTCTTCATGATGTCTTAAACCATGTCAATATTTGAAACATAGCATGGGGCACTAAGATCTAGGGTTTTACACCTCTTGTATCTTCTCAAAATAGGATGTGTGGTTCTCCAAGGTGAGACATCCCCCTCAAACCATGTGCCATGCAAGTGGATCCATGAAATACAACATCAAATCTATGAAGAACACATCAAATGTCATCAATGTGCAAATAACTCCAAGAAGAAAGGGGTTGACCCCTTGTCAACCAATAAAATAAACACTGTCTCAACATGTGTGGAAGATGCACCTCCGAAGATGGCACTTGTGACTTTCTAGCCCATTCAATGTTTGGAAATATTGTTGTCATTGATTTCAAAGATATGGGGAGACTATAAATGTCCAAGAGAGATTCAAAGATGGAGATGATTGGAAATATTGTTTTTGGATGTTTGATGCCCAGTTTGGACACTGCATCTTTGAAGACCTCCTTACTCTAAAGACCTAGCTTAGATGGGAGCATAGGATATATGGTTGAAATTTTTTTTTCAAGACCTTCCAATCATATATGATTCTCATTCTAACTCCATAAGAATGAGGAGATATGAAAGATTTTATTAGGTTGGCTCAACGCACAAGTATAGGTTGACTCGACCAATTTTTACGAGTTGGCTTTAGAAGTGGACATTGAAGCACTATAAATGAAGGATAGATGAGCACATGTGAAGGGTATCCAAGCAAGAATATCAAGTACAATTTCACAAAAGAAATTTGAGGTGTGCAAGAGGAGTTGAGGAGTATTCTTGGGGTTTAAAAGTGTGCAAGAGGAGTCTAAGGAGTTTTCTTAGAGTGTTAAGGGTGCATTATGAAGGACTAAGGTCTATGATGTTATGAAGTGTGTTGTTTTTAGTTGTGATGCTATGAATTGCACTAATTCAGGATTATAGTCTAGGGAATGATACTATGAGGTTCACTAGGGAATGAAGGCTGAATATAACTAGGGTTTGAAGCTATGTTTGGGGTATGAAGTAGGCAGAGGCATTGGAGCATGGAAGTTAAGAGTATGATGATGTAGGGAAATGCATGACGTATGAAGCATGTGGGTGAAGTCAAAAGTACTGTGTATGAAGACCTTATGTTGGTGCTTATATAAGTCTTGCTAAGTTAGTGCTTAGCCAAGGGGATTGGCATCTCTAGTAGGTTCATGCCTACACAATATCTTGTTGAGTTGGTGCTCAGTTAAGAAGATTGGTGTCTCAAATAGGTTGGTGCCTTTTGTTGCAAAACCTTGCAGGACTAATATAAGGCCTCACTAGGCAAATCCGGACCTCGGGGAAACAAGATTTTCGCTGTCACTGTTAGCTCAAAAACCTTTCTCTAGCTATTTAGTGGTATTCAACAACTAGAGGGGGTTCCCTAAAAGGGTCACCTAAAAGATATTCAATAACAATGGCTCAAGGTGAAGGGTGAGGTCTATTAGTTGGGATATAGTACCAACAAAGCCTAGATGGTTGATATAGTTTGTATCAAAGTTCAAACACTCTAACCTTAGAACAATTTAGTGAATTATAGGGTTGTTGTAAGTTAAGGTTTTGCAGATTATCAATGATAAGGCATGTGATGTCATATAATAACTAGGAGGAAAAAAGTCTTACAATGATAAACCAACAAAGGAAGAGGAATGTCAATTAGATATTAAGGATCTAGGGTTTATAATTGAGTTTTATGGTTGAAACATGCCAAAAACAAGAAAATAATGATGATGTTAGCCCTAAAAATTGGGTTTAAATACAAAATATGCTAGATTTTGCTTTCAGAGGACTATTCAATGCTATTCATATTTAAAGAGAAATGATAAATCAAAGAAGATTACCTTTTTAGCAATATTTCACATAAACCCTAACCCTAAATATCTAGAGTAAGAGGAGGATAAATTATTAGAGTAGGGGTTGATCAACACTATCTTGACTAGTGTCTTTTTCTAAATGCACAAAAGGAGTCTTTTAGGGCGATTCTAATGAGAATGACTTTGTTGAAGAGGGTGAGATGTCTAGGGCATCCCCTTATAAATCCTAACAACTTCCTTGTGAGGAGGGGTTTTAAATTTAAGAGATGCAGAGTTGGAGTTCTCGTAAAGGATTTGTAGAAAACAATTATATGTATCATAAAGGAGCAAGATTTCTAGAGAAATGTAGCAATTTTAGTCATGACACATCTAGAAACCCTACTCGACAAATACAATATGCAAACTATAGATAATATGCAATAAAATTACAAAATTCTTACACGAATCACTTCAATCAATCCTCAAAAACCATCTTCAAGCAAAATTCCATCTCCGAGAGTAATTCACACAACAAATATCACATTTCAAACAAGTAGAAGAGATAAGGACTAATGCACACTCTAAGAGGAGAGTGTCATGAGTAAATTATGATGATAAAATGAAATAAGACCTCTATTTATGAGGTCAAATGTCCCTTATTTTTATAATTTTACAAGCAAAGCCCTAAAATAAGTTTTGTTAAGCATTTAACAAATCTAAGGTCACAAGTTGACCTTAGTAAAGCTCAAGAGCACAAAATAAATTTCAAAAAATAGCCCACATGTGTGAAATAAAATCCTCCACCATGATGTTAGCTTCCATACATGCTTTAAATGCATCAAACAAGTGACAAAATGGATCATGAGTGCTCCTCACTCCAAGAAAAGCCCAAAGTGCATGGGTATGTTTCCATAAAGTGCCTCCTCAACCATCACATTATCTAAATTATGCCTTATGTCACTTTTCTAGGGTTAAGAGGAGTGACGTGGCATCATAATGAGCAAGCATTGAGGTCCAAAAGTGATGTGCAAACCCTCCCAAGCCATCTTAATGATAACCAACCATCATCTAGGCTCCAGAATAAGCAACATCCATCAAATAGTGTCAGGGGCTAGCCTGAGGGTGTCATGGGTCCATCTGGGCACATTATCAACTATTCCAACTCCCAAGCTCATTGGATCAATGTTTCAACTTCTAGAGGTACATATGGGGGTCAAGGGCTATGTGGAATGATTTCATAGTCCAATGCTCATCTCTAGAAGGGCCACACGGCATCATGAAGGTCATAACTACTCTTGGAATGGGGTACAACGACCTCTGGAGTGGTGTTAAAGAAAGTTAAGCCGATCTCTCAAGGTATCTTCGCTGTTGTGAGAATAATGCCTAGCAAAAATCGCTCAAGATAAAGTGAATGCATTAATTATTAGGGGCTAAAACCATGAAAGCATCATAGTGGACTGTTTCTAATGTTATGGGTACAAGAATAGTTCACGTAAAACTCACCTTCAAATGTCTAACTATATTAGGACCTATAAACAAGTTACCTCACTTACATTAGGGATGATTAGGTCAATAAACCTATTAGGTGTTTTCAACCCTCATAGGGAGTGGTGTGTCCTAGGTTAGCCCATAAATACATAGGTGTTTGATAATGATGGTTATAGACTGGGAAAGAATTTAGGGCAGGTGCCACAACCATTAGCTTGACTAATGCCGGTCCATCATCCTGTATGTATAGATGTAAGGAGAGAGAAATTGTGTTGGCATGAATTGCCCTTGCCCTAGGTTTGTTTTTTCCACCCCTCTCAGGGGCCTTTTTACTTTAATGATTTGTGTTTATTTGGTGCATAACTTAGGATCCCAGTTTTGCTTTTATGTTTTTCCAATAACTTTTAAAGGTGTACTGCATTTTTCATTCATCAGGATTAGGACTTTCAAGAGTTCCTTTCTTTAAATGAAGCTTTACATGATTGAGGAACTGGGTGATGGCTAATGAGGGCGATAGAGCTCATTCTAGGATTTTGTTTACATGCTAAATAATGTCCCAACTATCTTTTGCATTTTAGATTTTCTTTCATTGTGAATTTACGTGCATTTTTCTTTTACATGCATGACCATGACCCAAGGATTTGGATAAGGGGTGATAATCTCAATAACCAATGACTATCAACTCAAACAATGCAGATGGAGAGTCACATGGGAGACAAAGAGTGGAAAGTATGGATTACCTTGGACATACTACATGAATCAGTGGCTCCCTAGGAGTGTCCTTCCTAAACCCTTAGGCCTTAGAGGTGGTTTCATTGCACGAGAGTCAAAGACTAACTTTAAATGTGGGAACAAAAATACAGTGGAGATTGGTCAATCATCTAGTTTGTGTTGTGATTCATATCAGTATGCCCATAACATTAAATGAAAGCACATGATTGCAAGAAGGGTTAAAGTATCTATGAATAAATGACCCACCTTCCTTCAAGAAGCAAATGCTAGATGGGAGAGAGGTTTGATCGAAACAATAGGTGGAGAATATCAACATAATGTTATGTGCTAATTATCATGGGATCGTTGGTTGGTTCACTGTCAAATGTGTTCTTTTGTTTGTCCTAGGGGTTAGTCTGTTTTTGGTGGGTAGCAAATGCTTATAAGCATTTATAAAGATAAGTTTTTGTGGTTTTCTCTTGCAAGGGTTTTCACGTTAAACTCTACGTACTATGATTTGAGTTTACATGCATTAATGTTTTGAAGTTAATGAATCACTAATTAATGCTCATTTAAAATTGTTAAAAAAATGATCTTATACTGATTCATCCCCCTTCTTAGTATAAACATAAGTTCAACAATTGGTATTAGAGCATGTTCTTTCAAAAACAGTGTAACCACTGGAAGGTAGATTTCGAGAGCACACATGGTCGGTCAATTAGATTTCTCACAAATAGAGTCCCTTTGTTTGATGAAACAAACTTTGCATTTTGGAGTACAAGGATGCAAACTTATTTAATGGTTCGTTGGGTTTGATATTTGGCAAATACAATCCCAAAAACTCTTCCAACATATATGATTGAGAAAAAGGCTAGTGAACATAATGCAAAATCCATGAATGCTATCTTGTGTAGTCTATCATAGTCATAATTTGTCAAGGTGATGCATTGTGAATCAACAAAATAAATTTGGTACAAAATTCACATATCTATGAAGGTGATGACAAGGTGAAGAAGGAAAAACTCCAAACTCATATAAGATAGTTTGAGAGCTTGAAAATGAAAGACGAAGAAAATGTTGTAGCATATTTCCTTCATGTGGTCGAAATTGCCAACACCATCCGACTTGGTAAGAAGGTTGAAGAATCAATGATTGTGCAAAAGGTGCTAAGGTCACACCCCTTAAAATTTGTTGCCAAGGTCTTTGCCATTGAAGAAATGAAGGACCCAGAGAAACTAATGATGGATGGCTTGCATGGGATTTTCATTGCATATGAAATGAAGGAAGGAAAATAAAAACTAGCACATAAGGAACAACTTTCAAAACATTAAAGAAGATAGAATAAAAAATCATGTGATTGTTCCAGCCATGAAGCAGATACAAAAGAAGCAAAATTTGTGAGAAAATAGGATTTGGCAAATACAAAGGTAAGCTACCTTTCAAATGTTTTAATTGTGGTAGAGTAGGACATTTTGCTGCCAAATGTCCATTTGCAAAAGAGGAAGACGATGATAAATAAGAACATAACAATAAAATCAAACCTTATAGACACATAAAAGGAAAATATACTAGGAAGAATAGTTTTTATTCTAGAGAGGACAATAGCTCTTCTGAAGAAAGCAATTGATATGTTTCTGATATTAACAAAGGAGAATTCCTCTTCATAGGAACATAACAATAAATTCAAATCTTATAGACACATAAAAGGAAAATATACCAAGAAGAATAGTTTTTACTCTAGAGAGGACAATAGCTCTTTTGAAGAAAGCGATTGATATGTTTTTGATATTAACAAAGAAGAATTCCTCTTCGAAGCCATGGATACAATCTATTGATAAAGAAAAATGAAAAGAAAAATCAAATTAAGAAGAAGAATACATTGATGGGGAAGTGAATCTTGAAGAAGAATTCATTAGTGCCTTGGAAGAAATAGACAGTATTAAGGGAAAGAACAAAAAATAGAAGGAACAATTGCAAAAATATGAAAAGAAGGATCACGATTTGTAGAAGTGGTGAGAAGCCAACTGAAAGAAAATGAAGAAAATTACGAGAAGCTAGACATTTAAATTGTTTTCTTAAGAAAGGAACTAGAGAAAATATCTGATCAGTTGAATATAAGCTTGAATCTTGGTAAGAGTGCTGAAATCTTGCATAATATTCTTAGTTGCCAAAGGCCACCATTCATCAAGACAGGGCTTTTGAATGATGAAAGACAAAAGACCATCTGAGTGAGATGCAAACACTAAGGTTACAAAGCTATCAAGAAAGGAAAATGAAGAAAAGGCGAAAAGCTATGCAATATTTTCAATTGTTCCATCAACAATGAAATTAACAATAGAAAAGGAAATGAGGACTAGAGAAAACCCAATTCTTCTCACAAGAACAACAAGAATGAGTTCAAAAGAGTTGTTCCACCAAGAAGACCTTTCACAACCTTGTGTCAAAATCTATTCCTTAGCTGTTGTTTTTCTTGCAATAATTTTGGTCATTAAGCAATAAGTTGTAGAGCTTATGCAAGAAGTGATCATGTGAGAAATAGAAATGAAGGATCTTATAAGACATCAAGGAATGATTATGCGAGCAACAAAACCAAAAGCTCTCATGGGTTTATTGATAAAAACTACAAATCATTTGCTCCCTACTTGATTACAATATTGAATGTTTTAAGTGCAATAACTATGGGCACATAACACATCATTGCAGAAGCAACATAATAAAGTCTTCTAAACAAAAGAAGGAAGGATATGTTCTTATTGGGCATATAGAAGAATACACAAAAGTGTGAAAAAAGAAGCAATGTGAAAAAAGAAGCAAGAAGAATAGAAGGAGGAAGAATGTGAACTTGCATTGTATGCTCAAAACAAAGGAAGCCAACGGTATTGCATTGATGGTGGATATTCAAAAACATATGATAGGGGATTAGGACAAATTTCTCACCCTAGTGGAAGAAAAAGGAGGCATGTTATCTTTGGGGATGATGCTTCTGCAAGGATAGTTGGAAAAGGTATGGATAGTCTTGATGATGGAAAGACAGACATGAAATGTCTTGTATGTTGAAGGGTTAAAACACAATCTTCTAAATTCATTCATTCTAAAGGTTGTGAGATAAGAAAAGTAGGTTCATGTTGAAGGGTTAAAACACAATCTTCTAAATTCATTCATTCTAAAGGTTGTGAGATAAGAAAAGTAGGTTCATGAAGATTAGTGATAAATGTAAACAAAGCCCCTGAGCATTGTATACATCCTTGATGAAGTGAAAGGAGGAAAATATTGTATGGGAGAAGTAGACAAAAGCTAGCTATGACATGGAAGGATGGATCATATAAACTTTGACAATCTAGTAAACCTCAACAAGATACATGCAATTAGAGATATGCCAACGATCTCAAAATCTATGGATACTAATTGCAAACCATATGCCAATGATCTCAAAACCTATGGATACTATTTGCAAGCCATGGCAACGTGGGAAGCATACGAGAGTTAGTTTCAAAACAACGGAGTAGTCGATGTCAAAGCCATTGTAAATTGTACACATTGACCCGGTTACATTTCTGAGAATTTTAAAGCTTTCAAAACCCTCATTTGAGACTGTTTTAAAAATTAGGTGCTTGAGATCAGAGAAAGGAGGTGAGTTTACCTTAATGAAATTGATGAATTACGTGAGAATCATGGAATCAGGAGACATTTTTTGTTCGGCAAAAAGGGACCCCACAACAACATGCAGTTGTAGAAAGGAAGAACGAAACTGTACAATAGTAGAACTTGAGAAGCTCTACTAAAGTGGATTAGGATTACTATTCCTTATCAACTTGGGCGGGAATTGTTTTTGAGACGTGCTATTGACATTTTATGCATGGCATTGTTCACATATGAGAAATCTAAATGTGTTGGCTTTGGAAATAGGTAAACATTGAATTGATTTATCAACAATTCATTGGGAATTAACCTGAAATCAATCATGCCGAAAGGATCGAGTGGTGCTTTAGCAGGATAAATACAAAAGATTAGAGTTTCTTCCTTGCTATCTACATAGGGCAAGTCCAATAGTAATTGTATTTGGTATGGGTTTACCATTGAGGTTGGACAATGTTAGTAAGGATGTAGTTTTTATACTCTATTCTTGAATTAAACAATGATTGTGTACAATTTGATATTATTTCTTTTCAAGAAACTAAAAAATGTTGAAAGCCTTGTGAATCTAATCAAAGGAGTTTCTATTATTATTTTATTTTTTTATTTTTCCAACTAGTTCCAACAAGTTTCCAACAGTTGCAGATATCTACAATGTAAAGCCAAAGAGATTGCCTTTTGGAAAGATAGAGAGCAAGCGAAGATAAGTTTTTCTTCTTGTTGCAACAAATTTCCTTGTTATAAGTGCACGAGCCATCGAACTAAAAAATGACCGTACTTGAGCAAAGAATGCCTATTTGACACTCCTGAGGTATTGTTGGAAAGGTACTAATATGGATCTTATGCTTTCTTAGCTCAATTTCCAACTAGGTGTTATAAATGCCATCGAAATTTAATTTCTTATTTGTCTTATCACAAACATACTTTTAATTTGTACGCAAAAGTGACCCTGACTTGAGTGCATGGTGTATGTTGGCCTCTGTAAGGTGCTCTTTAAAAGACATCGATATGAATTTATGATTATAATCTCAGTTTCCACCTAGGTCTTAGAGATTTCACCCGCATTCAAATTTTCAGATTTCATTCTATCTTGACTATATGTTAGACATAAGGGGCATATAAATAACCAGAAATTTAAAAAAATGATGTTAGTTAGGCTTTCTTAAGGTTCATGTTAGTTAGGCTTTCTTAAGGTTCTGTGGGGAAGGTATTGATCTAAATTTCATATTTTAAAGTTGAGTTTCAACTCAAGGATTTACAAATTTCACTAAAATTGTAATATTTAAGTTTTTTTTCTCCCAAGTTTCCTTTTAACCCAAGGATTAAAATTTTCATGGAAATTGAAATGTTTTTAAGTGTTTTTATCACCATAATTGTATTAGACACGGGACATAGTAATGACCATAACTAGATCAACTGATGCTTGCCTTTACCTTTACAAGGGTCAATTGCATGGGTGTTGATCTAAATCTATGTTTGCAAGTTTAATTTCCATTTGGACTTTAAAAATTTCACTTAAATGTAAATTTTTAGTATCTAACCCATTCCCATTCCCATTACATTATTAGATATGATATAAAATGACTATAGATTGAGCAAATGACATTTCTTGACTTATGTAAGATTTCATAATAGTTGTACAATATAAATAGGGCAACCATAACTTGAAACTATGATATTTATTAGTACAAACACATCAAAATTATTAATGTGGTTGATATAGCTGAAGGCTTTATAAATGTAACAAAAAAAAATATTGCAACATGAAGAGTGCTTTACTAATGTACACATTTACCTGAATAACCATGTATAAATATAAATGTAACAAAAAAAAATATTGCAACATGAAGAGTGTTTTACTAATGTACATATTTACCTGAATAACCATGTATAAAAAGGTTACGTGTTAACTTTAACTTGAGAAAAAAAAGAAATTACACATCTTATTGTAAAGTAAACCATTTTTCTAAATACAATTTGCTTATATATTAATTTCACCATCTAATTAGAATATGAACTTATTAGAATTGGAATAATTTCAAATCCTTAGGAAATTGGTAGGCGGAGAGCCATGCGACATCAATATAATTTAATTTGAAAAAAAAAATTACACATCTTATTGTAAAATGGACCATTTTGTTAAATAAAATCTGCTTGTATATTAATTTTCCCATCTAATTAGAATATGAACTTATTAGAATTGAAATAATCTCAAATCCCTAGGAAATTGGTGGGTAGAGAGCCAAAGTAGATGCAACCTAGCAAACTCTATAACACACAACTTTTGATAAGCATTAAGGCAAAGCATATGTGAGCATATTCCCTTTAGAATCAATCTAGGCTTTTAATTAATTAAATAAAAAAAGTCAACACATCTAACTCAATGCAACTTAACAAACTTTGTAACACACTACAACCGTTGATAAGCATTAAGACAAAGCATATGCTGAGCATATTCCTTTGAGAATCACACATCATCCCCTTTAAGTTGAAATAAGAAGCCTTCGACAATTAACTAAATTTACATTCCCTAGATTTTGTAGATTTCACACAATTTTAAAGTTTTAACATGTGTCAAAATAAAAAAAAGTCAACACATATTAATCCACTTTAAGTTGAAATAAGAAGTCTTAGACAATTAACTAAATTTACGTTCCCCAGATTTTGTAGATTTCACACAATTTTAAAGTTTCAAGATATATGTGTTTGACTTTCTCAGTTTTGTTGGAAAGATATAGATAGGAGTTATACTCTTCTAAGTTCATGCTTTGCCTAGGTCTTGTGGATATCACTCAAATTTAAATTTGCAGATTCTGTCCTATCATGACCTTATTGAGCTTGGACAATAAAAATAGCCATAATTGGAAACAATGTATGCTTTATTGTAAGTTTGTAGAGTTACACATTATTATAATACAAAAAAGGTTTTTTTTTAGGTTCAGTTGGTGAGACATGTTCAGGGGGATTGAACTTAGGATCACTTGGATACACAAGGTCTCACCAACATGCTTTTTTCCCATTGTGCTACCACTTGCAGACATAATACAAAAATATTACTACCAAAGTTGACTAAGATTTACTAAAATGGAAGCTAGACCTTAGCCAATCTCCAAAACTTGAATACAAGAGTTCTTGCATACATAGAAGGAAAATCTGAGCAGATTCAGTTGCACTATAGAAAAGCCTAACAAGACATATGTACTGATAGATGCTACTAAGAAACATGTTTTACATAAATTGATAAAAAAAACTAGAGTGAGAGATATAAGTCAAGAGGCCATATGAGAAGGACCTAAGTGAGGAGAGGCTGCTTGCTCATTTCCTTTGCTACATTGTTGATGTATGGGTTCATCCTTGATGATGATTGGATTGGGATTGGTGCCTTTAAAGGTGAAGATGCTTAGGGGATCCATTGTCTCCTCCTTGTTAGAGCCTTCTCGTTACTCCTTGAAACTAAGACCCACACAGAATCATGAATTTCTCTTCTAATCTCTGAAGTCTATGTATAGGGTTTGGCTCATAATCTTTTTATTCTATAAGGCAATGGCCACCAATGGAAGCAATTTATGTTAATTTTTATAAGGTATCTTTGGAAAAATATGGACATCAATTATATGTTTATAAATTCAATTTCCACCTATCAATTATAAATCTTGTCCAAATTTAAATTTCCGGTGTATCTACTATCATAATTATATCATAAAATTGGGCATAACTAGAAAAAATGATGTTCATCAAACCCTTGTAAGTTATGGTTGAAAATGTACGAGTCTAAATTTTATTCTTCTAAGCTCATTTTCTACCTAGACCCAACATATTTGTAAGTTTTTTAGGTTTTGAAGAAATGCTCATTTGACTAAGATGTAAGGTGATTTTGGAAATGTATCAATCTAAATCTTTTTTTTTTTTTTTCTATCTCATTGTAATTTTACTACATATAGGATATAAAAATAACTATAATTGTAGCGAATGATATTTATTTCAATGTTGGAAAGGTATCAATACAATTGTTACTCTTATGACTTTAGTTTCCACCTAGGGCTTACAAATTTCACCTAGATTTATATTTTAGGTTTTGTTCTAGGGTGAACTTGTGAAGACACATCTCAACTTTTGGTAAGGGAATGCCTATTAATGTGCAAAAGAAATTTCTCGATTGAGAGTTTCAATGTCTTGATTGAGAATTGTGGTTAATACTGAACTCTTGATGTAGAGTTTGTTTAACTCTTTACCAAAAATTAAAGAATCAAAAGGGAAAAGGGAAGAATCAAAAGGGAAAAGGGAGGTTGTGTATGAGTGAAACAAACTCTTGATTTAGAGAGTTTAAATAAATATTGATTGAGAGCATTATCTTAGTTCAGAGAATATATATATATATATATTATATATATATTATATATATATATATATATATATATATATATATATATGAATTGTCCTTTTTTTATTTTTATTTATTAATTTGGTTCATGTACATTGGAGATCAGTGCCTATTACATCCATAGAAACTATCTAGGAAAATCCACCCAAAGGGATCACTTCCCACTGGTTCATTAGTAGAGCCTAACCTTGAGAGCATCGAGGAGAATTGACCCCGTGACCTCCCATTAGTAGGGTGCTTTTGACCACGAGAACTCGATCAATTAAGCTAACCCTTGGGGCTTTTTTTTTATGTGGTTCTTGAACTTTGGAGATCGATGACTGATACGTCCATGAAAACATTGTTTTGGGCAGATCTACCAGAAGGGATCACTACCTATTGGCTCTTTGACGGAGCCTATCCCCAAGAGCAGAATACTTTAACAACGAGAACTCAACTAATTGACTTAACTCTTAGGGATGATATATATGAATTGTATTATTTGACCCATAACTCATTTTTTTTCTTCAATTGGGAGTAAATATTGAACTAAATGACCCAAGTGCATCTTTCTTTTGTGATCACAAATATCCAAGTCAATTAGGTTATCTAATAGTTAAATGATCTCCATGTTGGTATGATCAATCTTCCTCCAATATTGGGCGGTAAGTTAAGTTTGATTAATAAATTTCACTTTTAGCAAGTTTTTTTATCTCTTTGTTGATATGATTAATTTTCTTTCAATTTTCGGTGGGTTAAGTTATGGTTGAATTAATAAACTCACCTTTACTACGACTGACTTAATAAAATTCACTTTTAGCAAGTTTTTTTTATCTCCTGGTTGATATGATTAATTTTCTTTCCATGTTCGGTGGGGTAAGTTATGATTGAATTAATAAATTCACCTTTATTAAGAAGGTAAAAGAGTTTGCATTAATACTTTTTAGAAAGGGTCATGATGAGTGTTTCAATAACAATTAACTAGTACTATAGCGTGTAAGTGTTTCATGGGACATTCTAGTGTGAATTAACAAATACATTTTTAAGGGGATTTGGTGGTGGCCTCCTTAATAGGTGATACATTTGGAGGGAGTAAAACAACCTCGCACCCCCAACTAGAGGTAGAGAAACTCATCTCCACCTTTTATGGATGGAATTAACCTTTTGAACTTGTTATTAAAGAATATCTTATTAATCATGATGCAACTTCACTTGCTATACCTATTAAGTTATCCCCAAACATTCCCATGTTTGAGAGAAGGCCCAAAGAAGGTCCGTTAAACCATGTTAGGGCCTTTCATTTGTGCTGATCCTTGAATAATATTACAAACAATAGCATTAGACTTTGGACTTTCTATTGCATCCTTGTGTGCATAACATCCACATGGTGAATCAACCTCAAAGGTGGTTCTCACACTACCTTTTTTCTTTGGCTATTGGTTCCTTGAGCCATTTCTAGTTCCCTTTTAGGTAGGATGTTGGGATTAACTTCAAGAAGACAATTTTTTCCCATATCACGGATTACATTCATCAATAGCAATGTTGTAGTTTTTATAAGATCACCTTGTCTAATGAGATTTTGTTTGCAGTAGTTTTTGTAAGATCACATTGTTTAATGAGATTTTGTTTGTAGTAGTTTTTGTAAGATCACCTTGTTTAACGAGATTTTGTTTGTTTGGTTTGTTAAACAACATCTTCCTTCAGTATTTAAGGGTTTTGGATTCAACTCATTGTTAGCTTCAAGTATATTATTTCTACCCACATCATGGGTCACATTTATGAGTGGCAAGTGTAAGTGGATTTTTTGTATGATCCCCTTGTATGATGAGATTTTGTTACATTATTTCAGTAATATCCCTTTTTCTTTGACCTTTAAAGATGTTGCATAAAAAAGTGTCAATGAAAAAAGCCAAAGAATTGGACTTAGTGGTTACTTACCTAGTGTCATTCCAAATGCTCCTAACATTCCTCCTATTGTCCTAGGGTAATCACACATGGTTGATGGTCTTACTAGGTCTATAAATTATACGTCCAACTAGTTTGGTCTTGTTCTCTTTTCTAGAGATCCTAGTCCTTATAGAGGGTTGAGGGTTTCTTATGGAGTACATCGAAGTGTATACTCCAAATGTTTTTTATGCCCTAAATGCTCTAACTATATCCACTCTTTACTAAGGGGCATATCTCCTTCCTTACACTTATTTAAAATTTAATTGATTCAATTTCCACCACTTTGGTTTAATTAATTTTTTGCATAGCAAACAAGTGATTAGGCTCCTAGCCAAGGGAAGAAGAAGAAGAAAAATATTAGGAACAAGACTAAAATCAAGGGAAAGGGGGAAATGAAACTAATGTTGGGTTTGACACTAATGTTAACTACGACCAAACACAACCTAAATGAGGAATGGACTTAAACATCCTTATTGCTTTTTGTGGGATGATCATTATTCTCACAAGTGTCTTGTTTAACCAAACTTAAATGTAATCTTAAATGTTTGAAGGCTCAGTTTCCTAATCAAACTAACCCACAACAATGTATCCACAATTTTTTTTATTTAATTATAATATTTAGGCTCCTATTTAAGCAACATCACCAAAATTTTATCTATGTACACACTTTACAATTCATTTTTTTAAACCTAGCTTAGTAGTTCTATGATACTATGAGTAATTAGGCCCAAACTATGCTCTAATACCAATCTATAATATGCTTGATGCCTCGTGTATCAGGTACATTTATGCAAGCCAAATAATATGCAATCTCATGCATAACTTATGTATAACACATTAAATTTAAAAATAATAATTTGCACATAACATAAATCAAGGATCTAAAATGAGACATCATAACATCATATAAAGCACATGAGAATACTTAAGTTCACCAATTGATTGCAAAACCTAGACATTCCACTCAACAATAAACTTTGTTGCTCTATTTTCCTCAACAATAGGTAATCTCTGAGCTGAGGCTATAATGCCTTTCTAGGGGCAAAGGCGCTTTTTCTAGGCTAAGTAAGCTCACATAAATTATTGATTTTGTTTCATATTTTTGTCTCTATTAGTTACAATTAAATTTTCATTTGTATATTTTTTTATTTCAACTTACATTTATTTTGAAGAAAATGATTTGGATTGAATCATCATTTTATTTTTCATTAATATTGATGCTTTCAGAGTGGCAAAAATGGAGGAATCAATGCACAAACCATTTTTACTAGTGGCCCAAATTTGGAAAATTTTAGGTCAAAAACATAAGGAACCATTTTGGGAACTTAAATGAACACTTTTTGTGGTCTAACCCTACTATGGACCTCGATTCTATAAGCTACATGCTAATACCTTTCCAACAATGTAAGAATCACTTCACTTAGAGCTCATATGAGAAGGTTATGTCTCCCTAAAGTCGACCTATTGAAACCGACCACCATAATTCAAGAGGATGCCAAATTACCCCTATTATTCATGGAAAAGAGGCTAGCCACGTGATCAAGATGAAGAAGACTCTATAGGAGTCAAGATTGTAAATCTAGTTAATTGTTGAAGGTGTCAAACTTGACCACTATTAGGCTATCACACTGTTATAACTAGGCCACTAGGAGGAAAAAATGTTCTATTATATTCGAGATAATTTTGTTCCATAGATGAGAAGAGTAGTTGAGAGTGGATAGGGAGAGAGAAAACAAAGAGGGTTTGTGCACTGTAGCAGCGCATGAGCCATATGCATCACTTATTTGTATTTGCATCCATTTTATTTAGAGAAAGAGATCACAACGACCTCACCTTCTAGCTGATTTTTTCTCTCGGAAGGGTTTCCCTGAAGAAATTTCAACCCCCGCTACGGTTATTAGTTTTCCTTATCACTCCATGCATTTAGTTTTAAATCCAAGCATAATAAAATTCTAAAATATGGAAATGACAATATTTTTCTGAAAACACAAATTTAGAGATTTCACAACTGTTGAATTTGCAGAAATAAAACACAACAAAATCATGACAACTACACAGAAAATAACACAGTGATTTTTGGTCAATGTGACCCTAGAAAAACCCCCTACAACTCTTGGGGAAAACCAGTTTGAGAGCTTTTCTTTATTTATGAAAATATTTTTATAGAGAAACTGAAATACCAGTAAAAATTTCAGTGACCACAAATTACAATTTATCTCGATTTTTGTGCTTGCAATCTGCCTCGAAAATCGTGCCAGTCAGCGAATAGCTAAAACAAAATTTTTCAGCAATAAAACAAAATTAAATGCTGTATGGCCAACCTCGAAAAATGTGCCCAGAACTTACTGTATGGATTGTACAAGCTGTCTAGATTTCAACAGTATAGTTGCCTCAAAATTCATGCCCAAATTTGCCTCGAAATTCATGCCCTTTCTGTTGTCCCTCTTCCTCGATTTCCGTGTCTTTCTCCTATTGTAAGAGTTTGCCTTGGAATGCGTGCCAATAAATGATGTTGCCCAGATTTGTTGAAATGTCTTCTCGCTGTTCTCCTTCACTTTCTCACTACTTAGAAATTTTCTCCTTGCTTTCTCTTTTCTTTCTCTCAAATTCTCATGAAAGAAATGAATTGATCTTTTCCTCTTCTCTTCTCCTTTTATTCTCTAAATGACCTTTTGGGTTATCCTAGGATCTAATGGCTCAGATTCATTTAGATCTAGGGATGAGAATAAATGTACATTTAATTCACACTTTCTATTTTTTAACTCACCCACTTAAATAAAGACCCGCTTAGCCTTTTATTTCTATAGTCACTTTTTCACTTTCTAATTCTTCATTGACTTTAATAAAATTCCCTTTAAATTAGAATGTAACTTTACCACTTATAAAGTCACTTTTAAATTAGAATGCAACTTTATCACTTATAAAGTCACTTTTAAATTAAATTCACTTTACCACTTATAAAGTAACTTTAGGAGAAAAGTACAAATAAATTTGGACACTTTTCCCTGGGCCAAAGATCAAAGCCTTAGGGAACCACTTGTTCTCTGGTACCCACATTTTAACACTTCCTCTTACCGAGGAAAGTGTTCCTCACCACTCCCATCTTGTCTCTAAAGTAGACATGCTTTCCCCGTGGTAAGACTTTCGTGAAATTGTCCGCTAGCTGCTCATTTGTGGAAATGTACTCAAGCTTGACAACTCCCTTTTGGACATAGTCTCTAATGAAGTGATACTTGATCTCAATATGCTTTGACCTGTCATGAAAAACTGGATTCTTTGTGAGTTTTATGCAATTCTGATTATCACAGTAAGTTACTGAAGGTCTTAATGCCTGACCAAATAGACCAAACAACATCTTGCGAAGCCATATGGCCTCACAACTAACCAAACTAGAAGCCATATACTCTGCCTCAACCGAGCTCAATGCAACTAACTGTTGTTTCTGGCTAATCCACAACAAAAATGTCGAACCCAACCCAAAACAACACTCATAAGTACTCTTCCTATCTGAAGCACAACCTGCCCAATTTGAATCCGTGTACCCTGCCAGTCTCATTCTATCACCCTGTCTATAATCCAGACCAAAATCCATAGTCCCTTGTAAATAATGAAGAATGTGTTTTGCAGCCACCTAGTGCACTTTCCTTGGCTCACACATGAATTGACTCATAATATTAATTGAAAAACATATATATGGTCGAGTGTTGACCAAATACATCAAACAAATAATCAACTGTTTGTATAGAGTAGGATCCACCAACTTAGAATCAGAAGCGTGAAGCTTCTTCGAGTTAGTGATCATAGGTGTAGACATGGGTTTGCATTCCTCCATGTGAAATCTGCTAAGAATACCCACAATATACTTCCCTTGTCATAGGAAGAAATGCCCCTCCCTTGCCACACCTCCAATCCCAAAAAATAATGCATCAAGTCGATATCCTTCATCTTGAACTTTGAAGAAAGATCTCTCTTGCAGCCCTCAATGAGTCTCTCTGCACCAATGATGATCAAGTCATCAACATATAACACCAGAATGAGAGGCTAGGTTTGGATCAACCTCACTCTTTGTGAAACCCAACTGTTGCAAGTATGTATCAATCCTTGAGTACTAAGCTCTGGGAGATTTCTTTAGGCCATAGAGTGCCTTTTTCAATCTGCATACATGGGACTCCTTCCCATGCACTTCAAAGCCCTGCGGCTACTCAATATAAACCTCCCCCTGAATGAAGCCATTGAGAAATGCGGTCTTCACATCCATTTGGTGGATATTCCAACCCATCTTTGCTGCAATCGATATAATGGAGCGAATAGATGTATACCGAGCTATGGGAGCGAAGGTCTCCTCATAGTCAACTCCCTCTACCTGTGAGAACCCTCTCGCCACAAATCAAGCGTTGAACTTCTCAATGCTGCCATCTGCAACATGCTTTATCTTGTAGAGCCATTTGGAAGTAACAAATGATTTACCTTCAGGCCTCGACACTACCTCCCAAACATAATTCTTCATAATAGAATAATACTTCTCCATCATGGCCTCTCTCCAGACCTGCTGGCTCACTGCCTCCTCATAACTAGAAGGCTCAGAGTCAACAATGCTTGTTACTAATGCCATGTAACTATAGAACTGCTTAGGTGGTTTACTCTCTCTAATCCGTCTCTTTGGTCCAACAACTGATGTGGCCTCGCGCAAGGTATCTTGAAGCCACTTTGGCTTCCTATTCCCTAAGCACACTTCTCCCACCGGAGTAAAACAATCCTCATCATCATCAGAAGCCTAAACTCCTGAAGGCCTACCAACTGACCTCATGCCTGTAGATCCTGAAGTACCGTGCGAATTGTCCATGAGTGGACTACCCTGTGAACTTCTCAGCAGACTTCCTTGCATGCTGCTCGAAGAACCACCCACTTGACTCTAAGAGCCACTAATCACTGATGGGCCTAATACTGTAATCTATGTACCTCTTGATCCCTAGCCACTGGATCCCTATGACTGACTCAACTGCTCCTGAGGGTCTGGTGACTCTGGATATTCTAACTTCCATGATCTCCTAAAAGCTCTCTCCTCCTCGAACTTCACATCCTGGCTAAAAATCACTTTCCTCTGTGCAGGAATATAAATCCGATAAGCTTTCGAGGTCTCGCTATAACCCACAAAGATGCCCTTGTTTGTAGTGGGCTCTAGCTTAGTCCTGTTCTCCTCAGGGACATAGGAATATGTAAGGCACCCAAAGATACAAAAGTGTCCAACATCAGGGTTCTTCCTAGAAAATGCCTCCTCCGGAGTCACATTCCCCAAGGCAAGATGTGGACTCCTGTTCTGCAAGTACACAACAATGTTGCAGGCCTCTCTGCCCACAAAAATAAAGGTAACCCCTAATCATGAAGCATGTCTTTGGCAACCCTTGCAATGGATTTGTTCTTCCTCTTTGCAACCCCATTCTGCTGGGGGTAGTAAGGAACTGTGAACTCCCTCCTAATGCCTGCCTCAACACAAAAATAAAAAAACTCACCAAGGGTATACTCCCCTCCATTGTCCGACCTAAGGACCCTGATCTTCCTACCTGTCTGGGTTTCCACAAGAGCTTTGAACTCTTGAAATCGCTTGAAGACCTCACTCTTGGTATTCAAGAAATAAATCCAGGTCTTCTTAGAGTGGTCCTCAATGAATAAAACATAGTACTCATAACCACTCAAGGATACATGAGACATCCGACCACTCACATCAGTATGAATCAAGTCAAGGATCCCGGTCGCTTTGCTGTCATTGCTGGGAAAAGGGGATCTGGAAAACTTCCCCATAGCACATTCTCTGCGTACGTCAAGGTGATCAGAACTGAAATCTGGCACACTAGTGGTGATCTCCAGCAATGTACTCAAGGCCCCATGATACATGTGCCCTATCCTGCGGTGCCAAATCTCACAAAACTCTGAACTGTTAGATCCGCTGTTGGTCTTGTCTTGAGTGTTGCTACTGAGTGCCATCAGGGGATGTAATGAGAACTTGTACACCTTGGCATGGCGTGGGCATGGTGCACACCAATCTCTTTAGCTAAGGAAGCTGGAGTTCCCCTAGGATATATAAGCACTTGCCCTCTCTTGAACAACACATCATACCCTCTGTCTTCAAGCATCGAGACGGATATCAGGTTCTTCTTCATTTTGGCAAGCACATATAGAACATTTGACACTTTCAAGGGAGGTTTGGGTCCCCTATAAAATGTCAATGTCCCCACACCGATTGCTCTAACAATGTTGTCATCACCAAGTACTACCTCCATATCAGTATCACCCTCTGAAAGATCTGAGAAGTACTCTCTGACTCCTGTCATGTGGCTGGAAGCGGCACTGTCAACATATCAAATTCAAGAAGATTCTCTGCTAGTAGCGGAGAATGCACACTCCCTCTGAACCTGTATGGTAGGTGATCTTGCATTAGTGGCCTCACAAGCTATGAACCCAAATCCCCAATCAAAGCTCTCTGAGAATATCTCTCTCCGCAGAAGCTGCCATGGGTTTGTCTTTCCCTTTCTTGTTCTTCTTATTTGGACACACAACAACATAGTGTTCCAACTTTTGACAATTTCAACATTTGACTTTGGAATAGTCCTTCTCCTTGTTCTACTGCTTGCGTCTACCTTTTCCTTTGCCTCCACTGTTGGAAGCTTGCTTATTTTCTTTTCCCTTCTTGCCTCTTGCTAACAATGCCACATTGTCATCTTCTTCCACCTGTTTGGCTGCCTAAGATGGTTCTTTCTGATCACATTCTAAATGCAATCATCCTACAACCTCTCCCAATCGGGAAGGTTTTCCCGTGCAACAATGCCATCCACAAAATTCTCCCAAGTCTTGGGAAGACCATTTAAAGCAATCCTCACCAACTCAATGGGTGCAATGATCTCACATACGATTGCCAACTCATCTCTCACTAAAGTGATTTTTGTGAGGTATGCTGTAGCACTGTTAGCCATTTTAATGTCCTTTAGTTTCTCCTTTAGGACCCATTTTCTGTTATTGAGCTTTGGTAAAGACTGGTCAAGGCTGTCCACATCTCATGTGCATAAGTCTTTCCTTTCACATGAGGAATGACATGATATTTGATTCCTTCCAGAATCAATCTTTTTGCCTTAGCATTCTTTTTGTTAAACTTTGCAAACAATACAGGGTCAGCAGGTACTACTATTGGGTTCTGTGTGGTATTTACCATAATGCCCAAGACTTCTGCTTCCTCAAAGATGCTCTGGATTCTCTCCTTCCATGCACTGTAGTTGTTTTTCCCATCCAACCTGTCTTCAACTCTCAAACCCAAAGACATGTTTCACTGTCCTACAACACTGAAAATTTTCAAATCTGTGGTAAAGGTTTCTGTTTTTTGTGTAAAAATCAACTTGCTATAATTTTCACTTTGTTGTCCCAAACTGCACTTTTCAGCCAACCAAACTCTGATACCATGAAGAAATTTCAACCCCCACTCCAGTTATTAGTTTTTCTTGTCACTCCATGCATTTAGTTTTAAATCCAAGCATGATAAAATTCTAAAATTTGGAAATGATAACATTTTTCTGAAAACACAAATTTAGAGATTTCACAACTTCTAAAATTGCAGAAATAAAACACAACAAAATTATGACAGCCACACACAGAAAATAACACAGTGAGTTTTGGTTAATGTGACCTTGGAAAAACTATCTACAACTCTTGGAGAAAACCAGTTTGAGAGCTCTTCTTTATTTCTGAAAATGCTTTTACAGAGAAATTGAAATACATAGTAAAAATTCCAGCAACTACAAATTACATCTTATCTCGATTTCCGTGCTTGCACTTTGCTTCGAAAATCATGCCAATCAGTAAACAACCAAAACAAAAATTTTCCGACAATAAAACAACATTAAACACTGTATGGCCAGCCTTGAAAAATGTGCCAAGAACTTGTTGTATAGACCGTACGGATTGTACGAATTTTAGCAGACCGTACAAACAATACGAATTTCAGCGGTACTGTTGTCTTAAATTTCGTGCCCAAATCTACTTCGAAATTTATGCCCTTTCTGTTGTCCCTCTTCCTTGATTTCTGTGCCTTTCTCATGCTATACAATTTTGCCTTGTGATGCATGCCAATAAATGCTGCTACCCACATTTGTTGAGATGTTTTCTTGCTGCTTTCCTTCACTTCCTCACTGCTTAGAAATTTTCTTCTTGCTTTCTCTTCTCTTTCTCTCAAATGCTCATGAAATAAATGAATTGATCTTTTCGTCTTCTTTTCTCCTTTTATTTTCTAAATGACTTTTTGGGTTACCCTAACATCTAATGGTTGAGATTCATTTAGATCTAGGGTTGAGAATAAATGTGCATTTAATTCACATTTTTTTATATTTTAACTCACCCACTTAAATAAAGACCCATTTAGCCTTTTATTTCCATAGTCACTTTTTCACTTTTTAGTTCTTCATTGACTTTAATAAAGTCCCCTTTAAATTAGAATGTAATTTTACCACTTATAAAGTAACTTTAGGAGAAAAATACAAATAAATCTGGCCACTTTTGCGTAAGCCAAAGATCAAAGTCTTAGAGAACCACTTGTCTTCTCATATCCAAATTTTAGCATTCCTTGTTTATATATATATTATATATATATATATATATAATAATTTATGGTTTATGAGTTTTATTTCATTGTTCTCTATTTTTTGCATATTTGATCTATTGCAATAACTCTAATTAATGAATCCAGAAATTTAAGGAAAAAAAATTATATTCATAAATGTATATTTCGGATTTAACCAATTTTTTTTTCTCCACTATTTAATAAAACTAATATCCACCATAATTTACAAATTAGGAAAAAGATTTAAATACATTATCTTAAAAGAAATAAAATAAGCATTAAAAATATAAAATTTTATTGTTTTTATAAGTAAATCACAAGAATATAAATGACTAGTGATCATAAATATTTATGCAATAATTTCCCAATTTTAAATTTGTGTATATGTTTTTAATCCACTAACATTTTAATTATTAGGAAAAAAAGAAAAAACACTAAAAAAAAATTAGTTTTCAAACCTGCCCAGAAAGATTTCCTTTAATGCAAATTGATTAAATAAATTCATTAATTTTGGAATGTAAATACCATTATGTTATATCTCTCTTTTATGGCTATCAACCAGGTTTAAACTTACATTTACCTAATTTTAGTATAGAAACCTATGCGCACTAAGAAGAAACTACTTGGGAAGTTTTATTGGACGAGATTGAAAAGGTTGGAGACGATCATAATGGAAACAAGATCCTATTGAAAGGGAAAACAGAAGAAGCCATAAGGTAAAGCGTTATGAGATATTCCAAAGATAACGGGGTGGGGTAACTATGACGAGGTTGATTTTTTGTAATAGAGAAATGGAAAAGTTATATTTCAACCATTTTAAAAATATTACTATAAATTGTATATATGTTTTATTTGTTGGTTTATATTTGATTTATGAGATTAGATTTTAATTAGGAAAATACAATTTTGATTAAAAAATATAATTAAAAGGGTATATTAAATTGTTAAAATTATTCAGGGATTGAATTAAATTTTAGTTTAAGAAATATAGTTAAAAAATATTTAAATATTAAAATCACTAAAGAAATTATACTGATGTAAGTCATACCAAATACTTAATATGATTAGATGATTAGATTTTTTATACGACAAAATTTCAATAATTATAATATATATATATATTATATATATATTTTTTTTCTTATTAAACAATATCACTTAAAATTTCTTAACTATTTTACATCTAATTGAAATTGAGAGGCAAATAGCAGAGATTGAAGAGCTGACGGACAAATGTAAGCATCGAAATTGAGAAGCAAAGAGCAGAGATTGAAGAGCTAAAGGACAAATGTAAGCATCTTGAAGATGCAGTAGACTACATCAACTTTCTGAACCAAAGTCAACAAGGTGAAACTTCTTCCAGATACAATAAGAAAAAGGGACAACAACTAGAGGAGTTTGTTAACCAATTTTGGTGAATAACATCCATCCATCCATCAATATTATGTAAATTTTGTTTGCTGCTTGGGCAATTTGTCAGACAATATGCTTTTTTAAACTTTCAGTAATTTAAAAACAAAGTCTCACAAACTGAAGTAGAAACTACGTTCTCATTTTATATCTCTAGTAAAGACCATTTGTTTTCGAAATGTAATAGGACCATTCGTTTTATAATACAAAAAAATAATCGACCATGTTCAAAAAAACCTATTCTACATCTAATAAATACTATTATAATTTATATTACTTTTGCTTTTAATTTAAAATATAAGTTTTGTAATGGGATTATATGTATTTTTATCTCTATCATTATGGTAAATACCAATATCAAAAATTCAATTTCTTCATGATGTTTTGAAGCCTTTGCAATCAAAGCTATATGGCATCCAAATGAGATTATTAAAAAATATGATATATGATCAATCCAAATAAGATTATTGAAAAATATGACATATTTGACTATGAATCCATTCATGGTGGCACCTCATGGAATATCCCTTGGCCTTATTCATATTGTGGTTCTTTACCAAAATTCAATGAGCACGTTCAGAATGTTTGGAGATGGAAGAACAGCGAAGTATAATTTCTAACCCTTGTGATGGAAAAAGAAACTCTTGTGATGGAACAAGAACAATAGCTAAGCATAATTTCTAACTCTGGTTTTAATATAGGTTCCCATGATAATGATGGATGCATGTGTTGTTATTAGTTATTGGAAGGTAATTACAAAATTCTTTGATTTACTTCACAAATATTTATTTATTGGAAGGTAATAGCAAATATACGTTCAGAATGTTTGGAGATGGAAGAACAGCCCAGTATAATTTCTAACCCTTGTGATGGAACAAGAAACTCTTGTGATGGAACAAGAACAATAGCTAAGCATAATTTTTAACTCTGGTTTTAATATAGGTTCCCATGATAATGATGGATGCATGTGTTGTTATTAGTTATTGGAAGGTAATTACAAAATTCTTTGATTTATTTCACAAATATTTATTTACGGGAAGGTAATAGCAAATATTTATTTATTTATTTGATATTTATTTGAAAAGTATTTATTTACTTTATAGAGTTAATGTAAAATTAAATTTTATTTGAAATACATGGATAATTTAATAATTATTTCAAAAAACACATTAATATGAATCATAATTGTGGAGAATATATTGGAACTTTCAATTTTTGATTTACTCAAATTTATAGTTAAATGGCAAAAGAGATATTGCATATAAACAAAATTACGCTAAATAATTCTTATAACTTATTGCATGGTAATTTTTATAACTTATTGCATATGAATAAAATTGCATTAAATAATTCTTATAATATTTTCTAAAATTGCATAAGATAATTCTTAACTTATTATATATGAATAAAATTGCATTGGATAATTCTTATAATACTCTCTCTTCTTTCTCTCTTTGTTTTTTTAAGGACTCTTATAAGAATTGTTCAGAAGAGAAGAGAATAAATAAATTAAATTTTAGATTTATAAAATTATATAAAAGTTTGAACAACAATCTTGAGATTTTTCCTCTTAAGAAGACATTGATTTTTGTTGCTGTTGTTGTTGTTTTAAAGTTTCTCAAGTCTCAAAAGCTAGAAAACTTTAATACATACCCATTTTTGTAATTTTTGTGATGAGCCACATCTATAACACATATAAAGACTTTTGACTTGTTAAAAAATATGTTAACACTATGAAGATTTTTTAATTGTTAAAGAATGTGGTAAAGGAAGGAAGAAAGAGATATCTGAGTTATTGTTACTACTAAATATGAATATGATGATGTCGTGGTTACTAGGACACAATCATTCTTATCATCCATGAAATAAGAGATTTCCTACTAAAAGAACTAGTGGTAGCAATGTTATTTCAATTATTTTATTTTTTATTATGTAATTTTTTTTTTTCTAATAAAAACAATAGAAGGAACTTGAGATCCAATATCATAATGCATCAATATGGTAACTTTATTTTTATTCATATAATTTAGTTAATTATTTGATTCACACCAAGGTTAATATGAATGTTTTTGATGCCTTCATATCCCCTAAAGAATCAAGAAATTCAAATAAAGTACCAGCTTTCCATATGATTATAATCAAACCTTTGAATTTTTTTTGTTATGAATCTTGCACTTTAAAAATGATAAGAAATCAATAAATTACAATCCTCTTCCTTTGGGAAATCTCATTTTACAATGAATACAATGTACAAGACATTATTTGATGATCATAAGACTAGGCCTCCTTAATATATATAAATATAATGGTACAATATTATAAAATGGGACCATGATAGGTTCTAGCCTACATAAAAATATAATAATATTACAATAGAAATGAATCACATAACATTAATAAGGGATTTTAGGGTTAACATAGCTATTATATAGGGTTTAACATGCCCCTCCCCTTCATAGAAGTGTTTACCTCAACTCTTGGCTATCTGTGGGTGTTTATGCATGAACAACTCATCTTCCCATCTCACTTCTTCCATTAATAGGTTCTTCCATTTGATGACATACTCAGTAATTGCTCGATTTCTCAGCTGCTTAGTCCTTGTTTCGAAGATTGTTTCTAGTTCTAGTAATATTTTCCCTTCTTCATTAATCTTTGGGAGAATAGTTTGGAATGAGATCTTGTCACCAATTATCTTTTTAAAGAAAGAAACATGAAAGATTGGATGTCCATGTGAAGGAAAAGAATCCAATTTATAAGCCATACTTCCAATCCTTTACAACACCTTATAGGGGCCATCCACAATGCTAATTTATTGTCCTTTCTCTGTTGTTTCAGTGATATCTGTTTATAAGGTTGTAGTTTCACAAATACCTAATCTGGCCCCACTTCAAATTCCCCTTCTTTGCGACATTGATATACTTGTTGTTTCATCCTATTTTGCATCATAATCAAGTTTCCTTTAATAATTTGATAACCTTATTGGTACCATATGTGGTCCTTCAATATAATAGTCCCTTTCAAGGGTGATGTGATGGATGGAGGATGATATCCATAAAGTTCCATAAATGGTGACATTTTTTTATGAGGTATGGAAGGATATGTTGTACCACCATTTTCCCAAGGGTAACCATTTGCCCCATTGTCTATTTATTAGATGCAAATAAATGCATATATCCTTCAAAAAAATAATTCACAATCTTAGTTTTCCCATCAAATTTAGGATGGTAAGATGAGTCGTGAAAAAATTAATTAGGGTATTTTTTAAGGATTTAAATATTTTCTTATATATAATATGTAGGATACTATTATGGATTGAAAATTCTATCAATATAATGTAGGTGAATATTTGATAAAAAATACATGTAATTTACTATTTAATTGTGAAAGTTTTGGCAAAAATCATCCATTTACTCATATATATGCCATTTACTCATATATGTTGACAAAATAAGGCGAATTTTTTAACAAAGCGGCACACACACACACACACACACACACACACACACACACACACACATATATATATATATATATTAATTTAAAAAAAATGTCTGAAAGTAGCCCATTTGCGAACTTTCGCTCAAATTTTTTTTTCTTCCTATAATTGAGTACTCAAACAAGAAAATAATTTAGTCTAAAATTTACAATGAAAATTGGCTCTCTGTCACTTACAATAATCTTTGGTATTCCATGAGCTTTTGGATTATTTCCATGAATGCTTTTGCCACTGTACTTTTGTTAAGAGGATGAGAAAGAGAGCAAAAATGGGTGTAATTTGTCATTTGATCTACCACTACCATAATGGCAAATTTTCCTTCAGATTTGGTTAAACATATATTAAATCCCATTGAAACTTCTTCTCAACGCTGGCTTGGTATGACTAATCGCAAAAGGGGCCATGAGGTCTTGATTATATCTCCCTTATTTTGTTGGCATATCACACATTCTGCCACAAAATTTTGCACATCTGCTTCAAAACCTTTCTAAAAAAATCTTTCTTGATACTATGGTATGTATTCAAGAAGCCATGCTAAACTAGTGTAGGATATGATTTTCTATGCGGTCAATGACATGACTCTAACTCTATGGTATATGTGAGAACATGATATGGTCAAAACTTCATACTAACAACTTTTGATGCGAGTAATTTCTAAAAGAATGAGTGTCATGAACTTGAAAGGTGTGGTTTAATTGAGTGACGATAAGCTAGGAGTCAAGGTACACATATATGTGGTGAATACCAAGGTAGATGGAAACTAGTTTGCTTATGAAGATATTGTATTTGTATTGATTGTTGGTGGCTGGCCTGATACAAACTTCACATGTGTGGAGTAGGGTATGGTAGCCCAAGTTGTCAAGGCTAGGTTCCAGTTCCAGTAAGCAACATCATCAATGAAACCAAGGAAGTACACTAGGCAATGATCAATTTGCATAGCAATGAAAACATAGAGACCATAGAGAGATTCTTGAGGCTATCAATGCATAAGAAGCATAAAAAGGAATTTACTATAATCACGAAGGGACAATAATGATTGTCATCAAGGATGCAATTTTTTGATATAGATTCCATTGATGAGTTCCTTGAGACACATTCCATTGGGCTCAACAAAGATATATGCCCCTTTAAGGAGGCAACCCTTTCCATAATTTCTCAAACTTCACAAGACCCACAACTTCATTAGTGACATTGTAATGAAGAACTAAGTCCCCAAAGGGACGAGGGTTGATGTTGTAGTCAAATATTACTTTGGATCATTTCTTAGTGGCTTCATTGTGCTAGAGAGAAGCGTGCCAATCTTCATCGAAATTTTCTAGTTGAACAAGGAAATGCTTGAGGGAAGTGGTTTTTGGAAGAAGTTCGATAATAGTGTTCAAAGTGGGGATCTTGTTATAGATAGGTAGGATTGCTTTGATTTTGCGCACAAGGAGGAAGGGAGTGAAACTAGTGAAGGTTTTGACCAAAGTACAATATGCCCATATGACCGAGAACAACATGTGATGTTAATTGGTTTTGTGCTTGTTCACCATGTGCTACAACATTGTTTTCAATACTTTGTTAACAACTTCTACCTGACCATTGGATTAGGGATAATATGGTGAAGTAAATTCGTGGGTGAACCCAAGGAGGGAAGAGAGTTCTGAGAACACCTCATTCTTAAAGTGTTTGTTGTTGTTAGAAACTGGTTCCTTGGGGACACTAAATCATGTAATAACATGCTTGAAGGAAAAACATGATGCAATGTTGGCTGTGTTATTAAATGTGGATATGGCCTGGTCCCACTTGTTGAAGTATTCAATGATGACTACTATGTATTTGTGACTATTTTGGGATTGTGGATTGCAAGTCATGAAATCAATGCCCCATTTGTAGAAGGGCCCTATTGCAATAATAGGATGCAATGGAGACAAAGGGGCTAATGTCTTATGGGGTTAGAGTTGACAATTTGTGCATCATTTGACTACATGAATGCCATTTATAAAAAGTGAAGGCTAGGAATAATCAACACAAAGGATTTTCCGAGTGATTGACATCTCATAGAAATGTTTGCACATGCCCCAGTATGGCAGTCATTTAATACTTTCTCGATGTCTTTGAAAGTGAGGTAGTGACATAAATGGCATTGACACCACTTTAGTAGAGTACTTCTCCAACGAGGAGGAAACATGGTCCTTGGTAGAGAATACATCATTAATAATCTTGTTAGAGGTGAAAATTGAACTTTTGAGTTCATAAGTAGATGATAATATTTCCATACCAAGGATCATTAGATGAAGTAATGAAGTGTTCATTGGAAAAGACATCGCCAAATGGTGGATATTTGGTATCTAAGGGTAAGTGGGTGATGAATTCTATGAGAATTAGGGATTCCTTGCACTTTGGCAAGGGAAACTTGAGGTCAAGTTCATGAAGAATGACCATCCATTGGGAGAATTTATGGGTCTTCACTCTACATGCGAGCAAGTATCACATGTAATTTGAACTTGCGACTACTTTCGTAGTCCTAAGGAGAATGCAGTGCCATAGTTTTTGGACTACATGTACTAATGCAAAGGATTCTTTTTTTTTCTAGTTCATAATCAAGGGTTGGTTCCAACAAGGTTTTACTCACGTAGTAGATATCATGCTCTTGATTATCATCACCTTATCATACTAACACCTTTGAAATGGTGACCTTAAAGGCTGATAGGTAAAGGGTATACTCCTTTTTGTAATCAAGAGGAATTATCATTGTTTCTTTTGATAATGCATCCTTTAAAGTGTCAAAATATTATTGTGCTTATGCATCCCATTGGAAAATGATATCTCGATGAAGGAGATGAAGAAAAACATGAGTGAAAGTGGCTTATTTTGGGACAAAGCATCATAAGAAGTTGGCCTTGCCTTGAAGACTCTACAATTGGCGTGGAGTTTTGGGTGGGGGGATCTCACAAATAACTTGAGCCTCAAGGGGGTCCACAACAATTCCTTGTTGAGAACAATGAATCCAAGCAAGAATCTATAAGATACATAGAACACACTCTTAAGGGGGTTCACGTTGAGGTTATCCTAATGACATTGTTGGAAAAATATGCAAAGATATTTAATATGCTTAGGGAGTTTCTTGGAGCAAGCAGTAAGATCATCCAAGTAGGTGAGGATAATATGAGAAAGGTCATGAGAGATATAGTTCATGTCTTGTTGGATGGCGGTGCCAACATTTTTGAGGCTGCAGGGTATCACTTGATAAGTGAAGGTTCCCTAAGGGGTAGTAAAGTTGGTCTTGTACTGATATGCACGGCAGATCTAAACTTGGTTATAGCTTGAGAAGCCATACATGAAGGATAGATATTTATGCCCAACACACACATTAATGACTTGGCCAATAAATGGTGTGGGGAAATTATCCTTTGGAAATGCTTTTTTCAAATCATGAAAATCAATACATATTTGTATGGTACCTTGTTTCTTTAGAAAGATAGAGATGTGGTTTGAAATCCATGAGGCATAAATGATAAGGTAAATGAACCCATATTTGTGTAATTTTTTGATTTCAACATTGATACCATAAACTTTATATGGGTGCATAGGACACTACTTCTAGTGAATAGGAGAAGCATTAGGCCAAGTATCGATGTGGTGTTCTACTACTATAAGAATAAGATAAGATATTTTTGTGTATGACCATGCAAAGATGTTGTAGTATTCTTGGAATATGGCCTTTTAGTTGACAAACTCTTCAGGTGAGCATACCACCCCTGGTGTTGTCTATTAGAAAAAACTAGGCTTAGTCGAAATACAAACCTTTATGGTATGATATATATTGGCCATTTTTCCTTCTTTAAACCCATATGGTGCTAGAATAGGATTTTTGAACTAATCGACATGGCATTAGGGGTGAAGCCCTTTGTTTCTACTACACATACCAATTGTGGGTTGTGCAATAGAGGTAAAGGCTCATTTAGGTAAAAAGGAGGAATGATGATGCTTGGCGTCCCAAGGAAACTCAAGTGATGTCATGACTAGAGGAATGTCTTCATCAGGGTGGAAGATATTTGAGAAATGTGGTGGCATCAGAGATGTAGAGGTTGGAAAATGGAATTACTAATGGATTTACATGAATGTGATACCATTCTAGATTCCATAGGGCCAATATAGAAGAACAAAATGTAGGTCGGGTGGGTTCACATTGTCCTGGTTGGGGCTACCTTCATTTTAGGCAAAATGATATCAACATAGTGAAACAATGAGTAGAGAATCAATATCATTTCCCCCAAGGAGGAATAAATATAGTAGATATGATTTTGATTATGTGTGTCATAGTATTATATGGTAGAGGAAAATATTGCCATGGTCCATGTGGGGGGGCTAGGTTGAGCCTTCAATGGTTGCACCGGTGTCATGGGAGGCACAATAGTAGTTGAATCATTCCTCAAGGTAGTTGACGTATTTTGGGTGTCTCAATATGATGGGAATTTGGCTCTTCATGAGAGTTCTATGCCAACTAATTCATATGATGTCGATGATATGTGATGATTGTACTCATTGCATAATGCATAAGGATGTTCCATTTACTAATTAACCAAGGTAGTGACATAGTAGATGGTAGATGGTCCATCATCAACCTCTGGGTTGATGGAAGTGATGGTGTTTTAGAAATTAATCTGTAGATTCAAAACTGCTCATGAAATTTACTAAAACACAAGACTCGAAGTTACTCTAATGATATGTGGAAGTTAATTAACCATCTAGATGACAAATCATAGACATACAAAAGGAAACATCACACATGCACAAAGATTTATCTATGGGAAAGAAACTGATCAAAACCCCTTACTATCTATATTGCATTAATCAAAGAATAAATATGAAATACATATTCTTTCTCAAGCCCGAGCACAACCTGCAAGTGTATAGTCTATCCCTCTGCTTGACTGACTGACTCTAGCCAACACTTAGCCAATTTGTAAGCCCCCTAAGCTCCTATTTCCTTGCGTTGTTCATTGAGGAATTAAGCCCCTATTAATTAGGAAATTTCCTCATCTTGATTGCGTAATTCCTTTAGGTCCTTCCTCTGACTGCATGCACCACATGTACACTTTAGAATAGTCTACAACTGATAGTACACGGCCTTGAAATCTCTATCTCAACTGGGTAACTCGAATTCTTTGCATCATGAGATAATTTAGGATAACCGATCAGTTATATAGATCATCACTGAGTGTGGTTGAAGTTCCACTTCCACAACTTGACCTTCCACTAGTTCCTCCAACAATTAAAACTAGTTTAACTGACCATACCAACTAAAATTAACTCAACCTAGGCTCCTAAAACTTAGGAACCCACTGCACACAACTAAACTTCATGTCCCTAAATCGATAACTCAAATTAACTCAAATAAACATAACTTCAACTCATTAACTCGAATTGAGTGTTCTTAACTGAGTGACAAGAGCCAAGTGCCAAGTCACCTTAGTTAAATCCTCCAAGTTGTTTGCCGATGTGGAATTTCAAATTTCCTCAATTTGATTAAGGATTAAAATCAAAATTGATACTTTCTTGCTGCATTTTCAATAGGTGTGACTATGGGCACATAACAAATGTTGATTAATGCATCTTGATATCGAACGAGATCATGAAAATTATGAGCATAATGTTGTGTTGTGTGCAAAAGGCACATGCATGGTTAATGAACAAAATCTTATTAAGTGGAGGAGTTATTCCATTAGATATTGGGGTGAGAAGTAAGGGTGGTGCTTGAGCGACATGAAGGATATTCTTAAACTCTTGAAGGGAGAGACATAGATTAATAGGCTTCCCATGTGTATCACAAAGGGCACATGGTGGACCCACTCTAGGAGTATGTGATGTTGAAACATTTGCCTTATTTTTCTATTTGCTCCGTGCCTATTTTTGGGTTCCCTTTAGTGTCTTTGTGATGTTGGATTATTTTCCTCTAAATATGAGGCTAATGTGATCTTCCTAATGGTCATGAAAATTGGCACAACCAATATAGTGGAAAGTGATGCCAAATACTAGATGGAAAAAAATAGAGCCATATTTGGTAAAGTGAGTGTCACCATCACTTGATGTGAGATGAAACCTGATAGTAGATATAGCAAGGGAGTTTGAATTATTATGTATGGAAAAAACATTGTATCACTCGTGAGAGCCATATTCAGGTTGGTTGTGATTGGATGATTGACCTAATATGATTTTTCAAAAGAGGTGGTTACTACACATGCAGGAACCAATCCATATATAGGCATGGAATGAGGTTTTCTAGGGTAGGTATCTAAAAGAGAGGAATCCTTGAAGATGTTGAGTCCACATTTGGTGAAGGGGGGAACCAATTTTTGTTGGAATACCGAAAATGGTAACACACTATCAGGTGAGGTAGAGGCTCTTTTATCATAGTGTGTAAGTTGTTCAATGGTTACAATATTTATATTGTGAGGAAAAGTCATAGTCAAGAAGATTGATGATGCCACAACCTTCATGGTGTACATGTAACTTCATCCAAATATGATATTATAATCCAAGGAGGAATAAAGGACCTCAATGTGTATGAGAACCATTTTTTCAACAAGCTCTACTGGCACATTATTAAAGATTCCTACTAGTTGCAAAGGGAAACCATTGTATGATCTCAAGGTAATGGGTGAGGTTACAAGTTCAAAGGATACCGATTTTTACCACACAATATTTGACATGATGCACGTTGATGCACCCTCATCAATAATGAAATGATGTATGGTGACAAAAATATGGAAAGTGACTAACAATGGGAGTCACAGTTCTAAAATATCTAGGTTAAATGTGATCAAATGAGAATCATAAGGGTCATTGGTTCCTAGTAGAGAGTAAGGCTTTCCATTGCATTAAGAAAGTTTGAAGCACTTGGATGTGTGCCTCAATAGTCCTTTAGTTAATTCAAAATGGGATTGATGAGTAGGAAAGGTATTGTTAAGGGGGCATAAAAGGTGGATGGTATTTTCTCCGTGGAAGAGGTATTAGGCTCTACAAGAGGACCATAGTATCAAAAAATTGTTTGCAGTAGGACATCTACCACATTCATGTAAAAATCCTAATTTGTGGTGTCTTAGGTATTTCCTATTGCAATGTTGTTAAAATTAAGAGATCATACCTCTTGTTGGGTAGTAATTACCCCTTGTCGAGGGAAGGGTGTGCGTAGTACCAAAGGGTTTTGGGTGGATCCACTTGGGCCATTGTGGTTTCTCATAACCTCCTTCATGTAGTTGAACTCAATAATATGGGGACAATGATAGGTATAATTTCCATACTACCCACATAAAGGAGAAGGGTAATTAGTCCATAGACCATTATTCTTGCCTTGCTTTTGTGAGTTGTTCTTGGTTTGGTTAGGGTTTTGGTTTCTTTTGGAATAATTTCCCCCACCTTGTGTGTTTGGTTGCTAAGGGTTGTCCCCCCATGTCTAGTTTCCCTTTAATTTATTCTTTCCTAGTTTCTTCCCATTATTTTTCTTAGAAGCATGATTGGCCATGTTAAGTTGTTTAAATTCCTATTGTTGTTGTGAGAAAGAAGGTTGGATGAAATTAAACCTAACATTTTGTTAAGGATTTGTAAGGTTAGGTTGTAGTGGTCCGAGAAAAAATAAATATGGTTTTCCTTATGTAGGATTCCCATATGAGGGTTGGGATGTTGAAAAACTATCAGAATTGTGTAGGGTGGAATAAGTTGTATCCTACATGGGAGGGGTAGTAATTGTTGTCAAACTATGATAATATCTAGCTAGCATGGGTGGGGAGTAGGTGGTGTCTCACCCATATTAGGAAATACTGGAGATGGACTGTATGGGTATTCATGGTAAAGAAGTTGATTCCCATGCCAAGGGTTATATCAGGTAATGGACACAATGAGGTTGTTAATAGAATTTGATGCCCCCAACTTATCTTTATTGAAAGTTTGGGTTTGAGGGGCATCAAGGATGATTTTATAAAGGTACACTAGTTGGCATAAATAAGCTTAAATTGTTGAGCCTTGGAAATGACTACTTATTAATTTGAGGCATGGTGATTGCAATGTTCTTTGCTATAACTGGAAAGAGGGATTTGAGGAAGAAGTCTAATAGATTTTCTTTGGGGACTTCGATATTGTAGATACTACATACATCTATGCCACTTGTGGATGTGGTTTGCATTATGGGTGGAAGATGAATATTAAAACTCAGATGATAAATCTAATCCTGTATCTTGACAAATGAGAAGTTCGAAAAAAGTGAAAACTGAGTTAGCTATGTGTTACACAGTAATTTGTCACCGTCCCTGTTACCCCTTCTCCCACACATTGTAGGACTTATTCCGGGACCTGTGATAAGTGACATAACTTGAAAACACTTGCATTGTATCCCCTTGAGTATGTACTTCATATGCTCTGAAGACACCTTCTACAAAATACCCATAAAAGTATCCCTTTTTCCATTGGCGCTGTTCCATAGTGTATCACTCGTGCCAATGGGGGAAATCCTCCAAAGAGGGCGCGCCAGCTGGCGCTCTGTCTCAGAGTCGCACTCATGCTAGCCCAGTTGGGTAAAGTTTTTAACAAACCAACTTGCGAAGGTTCTTCCTAACCTATTCATGAACTGATTCCTATTTGAGTTAGTTCAGTTGGGCTTCGAATCTCCATAGGAGGGAAGTAGTTCTCCACCTCTCATGGAAGCTTCCTAATGATAAGGCCAATCCCATGAATCTTGTGGATGATCCTATCTCCTTCTCCTCTCTCTATATAAGCTTGTCCTTTTGCCTTTGACAAGCTGGTTAGTAATTCTACTCTTCAAGCTCCAAATTCTAAGTCCCAAAGTCTGAGAATTGCTAAGCTCATCCTACAAGAAGCCTTCTTCATCCCCATAAGGCTACATCTTTAATGAGGAGATCCTTGTCCAACTAGCCAAGGAGAGAGAGGCTTGTTCCCCATTCCAAACAAGCTTTGCAAGGCATGTGTTGCTGATCACCCAGCCAAAGGAGGATTTGACGTCAGAACTTGGTTGTATTCTTCTTTGTTAATCAATAATAATAGACGACTATCATTATGGTTCCACTCTTATTGTCTTTATGATGATGTTTGAGTTATATCCTTTCTGATTGATATATAGTTGCATCTCTTGGATTTTATGCTTGTATTTGTGTCGTTCTTTGCGTGTGTAGGTGTCCGTTCACGAGGATCGTGGGGATTGTGACTAGCTGGAGCGAAAGAACGGGAGCGACGAATCTTCTACAACTACTAGCGTTGGATTCGAGGTAGGCCCTTATCATTGGTATTTAATTTGCAATTAGGAACCTGCATGTTAGCGTTGTTTGATTGTTGCTAGACCCCATTTAGGCTAGTGGGATCGCCTCTGTCCGCATAGAGGATTTACCTACACAATAATTTGGCGACTTCGCTGAGGAGTTGGCTTTTGCCTTCTTGCTTGTTTTGTTTTTTTGTTTGATTTGTAAACTTTAGACGGAGCCTGAAGTACGGCCAGATAGCCTTCGAAACGCTATTGCTTTGCATTAGCAAAGTAGATCAATGCCACTTCAGTCCATCTCTGGTTCGATTTACGAACTGAACGACTTGGAACTTGCCTTGTTTCTTGGTTATTTTCTGGTTTCTCCTGCTTGATTAGCTTTCTGGGTTGAATCCCTGTATTGCCTCTTGCCTCTTGGTGTACCTAGGTACTATTGATTTGGCCTTGGCTCTTTTGTTTTTATTTTTTCCATAGCAAACTCGGCTGGCACTAGTTTATAGCATTACAATTGCGCCAGTTGGCGCAAGTTGCATATTTACAACCCGCGCCAATTCCTGAAAGGCGCTTGTTGCAGCCTGATAGTCGCGCCAAGCCTGGAAAATTTTGAAGTTTGCTTGGCTATGAACCTTTTGAGCTTGGTTTTTGTCCTGGGTATCCTTTTCATATTGCCTAAGTGTGTTGGAGTGTGATTTGACTGGCTTTGATCGTTACCCTGTGGGTGTTTGCTTTTTCTATCGATTTCGCATTTCTAGCCCTAGGGCATCTAGTGGCATTGTGTGTCGAGCCTTCCTCAGGTGTTTTGATCTTTTTGTGGTCCAATCGACTCTTTGTTTGCTCCCTTACACTTATTTGGTAGTTGTGAATCATTTTGTTGCGTTATTTGGGTGACTTGCTTTGTCTTCACTTGAATTCCGCTTCATCTCACTTTGAGCCTAGATCACACGGCTCATTGTTGTCTTTGGGATCTTTCTTGTTTCTTGGAAGTTCGATTTGTGATTTAAGGAACTGAAAGTGCTTGTATTGAATAGAACTTGTTAGTTGTTATTTCTCAAATTTTTTTAGTGCATTTTTCCATTATCAAAAAGAAAAAATCTCTTTTGCTTTGAACTAGTTAATGAAAATTAGAACTTTTCTTTTCGATTAGTGATTAGTGATCTTAAAAAAAAGTTTGTTAATTTGCATTAGCTGCATTAGGGAAATTCTTTGTTGTTTTGTGATCGTTTCGTTTGCGTGAAAGCTCTTGAACCCTTTCGTAATTAGCCTTCATCGAATGAAATGACATGTTTTGGCATATAGATTCCATTTAGGGAATTTTGAGAGATTACATACGGTAGGACCTGAAAACTGAAACTTAACACAATATCAACTTTAAAATAAACCGAATGAATCTAACAATGCATTCGAACATAACGATCAAATTCTAGAGGTCTAGGCTAGAGACGTGCTCCGGCGTCGTTAAACCTAGCCACTTTTGTTTCCACTCAAGGTTGGGTGATTCCTCCTTTTGTGACTCAATTGTGGTCTAGTACGGACTTGTGCTCCCACGTACCGTCGAGTATATGGGGAGGCTCCACTAGGTTATCATCCTTGATCCACAGGAAGCCGTGTCTGCCGCCTTACAGCTCGTAACGCGCCGAACACAACATTCGGGAAGATTGACTACCGTACGGAAAGTCCTTGGTTTTCATATGATTGCTAAGGTGTATATGCAGTTTTACGGATTGTCTGGTAAACCCCTTGCCTAGTTCTCCAGAGTAGTCACTTTTTAATCCTTTTCGGACTCCCTAAAAGAAAAGGCTCACCTGAGCATTTGTCACTTCGGGCTCACTAAATATTCGAAGGCGACTAGAGTCATCTTTTGTCCTTTTCTCGAATATTTAAAAATGAAAAGTTCAAGTTATGTCCTGGTGTCTTAAAATTTATTCAGCCACAATCACACTTATCCTGTTAGATCTTGTTTGCGTTAGTTTGAGTAGGTTCTTTTCTCATTAGCTTGTCTAGGATTTTTGAATCAAATCGTCTTGGCAGATCCATCGATCCCATCTCTCGTCCCTAGTGACCAAGGGTCTCCTTCTTCTGCTGCTCTTGAGACACCAGTTTGTGGAGACACTTTTCCTGTTATTCCAAGTGTCCAACCGTTGAACTCTCGCGCTCTAGAAGACGATCTTCACGATCTATTTTGGAACCCTGTTTGGGAACCTTACAAAGAGGATTTTCCCTCTACTCCTACTGGTGTTTCAGTCTCGATGTCTTCCTCTGATATGGATGACACATCTCCTGTAGCAAGTGAGACACCTGTTTTTTCAAGTATCGAGACTCCTATCCCGGCCACATCCCCGGTTATAACTCCGGCCTTCACTGTCACCCCTCTTGGTGTTACAGTACCCTTACACTATAGGGCTTTGAGGGATTCCATGGGCTCTAGGAACTCCTCTTCAGGTATCATGTGGGATCATAACATCGTTCCCACTACGAGATCTTTTGTTTCACAAGTAAATAATACAGTTGTCACGTCAGTTCCGACTGCTTCGACTGTTTGTATAGCATCTTCAACTCCGGTTGTTAGTGCCGTTACGACGTCTTCGATCGTAACTACTATTGCTAGGCCGTCCCACGGTTCAGTACATAGTGGCCCATCGACACATACACCCAGAGTTGTCCATCCCGCAGTCAGTGCCCCACCTTCTTCTGGTGCCATTCCAGTAGGGGAGGCATATACTCAATATTTGCATGCCGTCCAGAATCTAGGCGCGCAAGGCCCTTATTATGACCCTATAGGGCATCATTTATATACTTCCTTTCCGGCTCAGCCTGCCGTTGAGGTCTCGGTCCCGTTGAGTGTCGCTTGGGGTACCGCTAGTTATGGTGGTGGCCAAACGCTTCGTCCAGATCAAGGACAACCTTACCAAGGACCATCCTATCAAGGTTAGCTATCCTAAACGCAGCCTAATTATGGGTAGCAGTATTATGGCCAAACCTATACAGGGCAGCCTAGAGGCCCACAAGGACAACCCTCCCGGGGACAACCTTCGGCCTATGGTGGTCCATCTTTCACCTATCTTGGGAAACCCTCTGGAAATCCGAGACAACCTTACATCCAACAAGGACAACCTGGTGTCCAGCAGGGATACCCTTCTGGGCAACCCTATGGGCATCCAGGACAACCTTATGTGCAACAAAGACAACCTGGAACCCAGCAAAGGTACCCTTCTGGGCAGAGTGGTCAACCTTATGTACAGCAAGGCCAACCCACTGCTCAGCCTAGTCAACCATCTGGACAGGTTGGTCAACCCCAAGGTCAATCAACTGTTCAGTCTGCTCAGTCGTCTGGTCTGCAAGGGCAACCCTCAGTTATACAAGGACGACCTAACACCCAGCAAGCTCAACCTTCTGGGCAAGTAGGTCCATCCCAAACTCAACTAGGGCAACCTTTCGGCTAGGTGACCCAAACTCCATCCTCTCAAGGACATATTTCTGGGCCTGTTCAACCGGGCATGCAGATGGTCGTTGCTTCTCAAACTCAACCCAGTTTTCAGCCCCAGAGTCAAAATGGTCTTCAGATGTGTTGGAGAGGTAAATCCCATCTACGGATAGAGGCGATCCCTACTAGCCCAGAACGGGTCTAGCAACAATCAAACAATGCTATCACGCAAGTTCCTAATTGCAAATAAAAGGGTAGGTGAAGAGGACCTACTTGAGATCCAAAACTTTAGTTTGATGAAGAGACGTCGCCCATGTTCCTTTGCTTTGGCCGGTCACGATCCTCCACTATCCACGTGAATGGACACTTGCACACAAAGAGAACAACACAAACACAAGCGTAAAATCTAATACATGCAATTATATATCAGTCAGGAAAGATATAATTCAACATCAACTATTACAAGTACAACAAGAAGGGAACCATAATGATAGTCATCTATTTATTAATATTCAACAAAGGAGAATACAACTAGCGTCTTGACGTCAAGTCCTCCTTTGGCTGGGTGCTCAGTTACACAAGTCTTGCAAAATCTTAAAGGGGTGATGGACAAGCTCTCTCTCTCTTTAGTGACAAAGTCTCCTTACTTAAGTAAAGCCTTATGGATGCAAAGAAGGCTTCTTACAACTCCAATATTTTGATATCTTCCTTTCAGCACGAGTATTGCCACAAGAGTTAGAACTAGCTTGCTCAAGCCAAAGGAACAAGATTTTATAGAGGAAAAGGAAGAGATAAGGTCAATCCTCCACAATCATGGATTTGGCTTCATCACTTGGAAACTTCCATGGAATGGTGGCAAACAACTTTCCATCCAAGGAGATTCGAAGCCAAACCATCCTCACTCAACTTGGAATCAATTTGGTGAATGAGGTGGACAGAACCTTCGGAGGTTTGAGTGGTTAAAAACTTTGCCCAAAATAATTGGCGCGATTGTGACTCTGGGACAGAGCGCTAATGGCGCGCCCTTCCATTAGGATTTTCCCCATTGGCGCGGGCATAACACAGGGCGCCGGCGCTAATGTAAAAAGGGCTATTTTTAGGGGCAATGAGCAGGATAAGTCTTAAGGGCATATGAAACTCATGTTTAGAGGTAAATAAGGCAAGTGGTTTCAAGTCTTGTCACTTCCCACAAGTCCCAGAATGGGTCCTCCAAGATGCAGGAGAGGGGTAACAGGGAAGGTGAGAAACGGTGACAAATTACTGTGTAACAGATGCCCCCTAAAGCATGAGGCCCGAGAGAGAGAGGGGTGAAGTGCTTTACAAGAACATGTGTGACTGAAACACTGCCACCGGAGAACCTGCGAAAAGAAGTACAACTGATATCTCAAGTACATGATATATATGAGGTATGGGCGCAGCCATCCGTAACAGAGTATAAAACTGGATCCCAGGTATGGACACAGCCATCCGATAAGGATCTGTAAATGGACTCAGGTATGGTCGCAGCCATGCAATGAATGAATCATGTAATGATTACAATAATCCACAAAATGCAACTCGGATCTCAATCTGCACAATCCGGGGTCTTGCGCTCCAACTCGACCCGAACATAGTACAAGTTCAAGCATGTGAATATAGGAGTCAAAGTTGAACATGCATGAACATCGTCTGATTACCAGTCGATGATGAAAACTATTAACAGACACGATAGGTGCCATCAATAATGATGATGGTCCTCAAGGTACTATAGGTACAATCCACGGCGTGCGAATAAATGAGTCGGTGTCGAACACCCGTAGAATAATTCGATCGGAGGCCAATGATGAAAACCTCACGTCGAACATGAAGAACCTGTCATTGAGGCATGCAGGCTCCAAGGTACCAGAAGGGAGTCTCTAGGTCACTTTCCTAGATAATGAGCTGAAGTCGACAGGAAGTGATCTTCGTCGAAGGTGGGCCATAATGTTTCCCACATCATCGACACGAGACGGAAAGAGACAATATGTTTTGTGTGAGATATCGGAGGGAGGTTAGGTATTCTTGCAGAGGCCAACTTCTCTTGAACATATCGGCGGCACGACGACGGATTTGGCAGTATTTGAGGTCAAATGATCAGGGGTCATGATGACAAGACAATGAGCAGATGGATGGTCAAATAGGATAACCCAAACCCATGGAGGCAAATGCGAAATGAGATGAGATGTCCCCACCCATACACGAATGCAAACAGTGCCATGTTCAAGAGCGACATACTGCCGATGACGACGATTATGATTCCTTTATTTCCCCCACCATTTCCGGCGAGTACCCCGATTATTTTTGGATGACAAGCTTGACGGGGATAGCATATGATTGAGGGGCGTCATTTCAACGGAATCCAATGTCATTAAGTTTTAACAAGTCTAACAAAGGAAGAACTCGGCGTCTTTTCATGTTTAGAGAGTTTGAAAAGACAGCAAAAAGAAAACTCCAGGGGTGTCCTTTTTCGTAAATTTGTGTCTCTCGAGCCCGAAAAAGTATAAAACTATGCTCGAAAGAACCGCCCGATCATTACGATCGAGGAGTACTTTTCGTAAGTAGTGACATCGATCCAAAAAAGAAAAAAAGCAATTGATATCACGTCGTTTCGTTTCCATTAACGAACCTGAAACGACAAGGGCCCGACAATCTTTTCATGCTTTATACGGTCGAGAAAAAGAGCTTAAAAATGACCGCCTCTTATTTACTTTTAACGAGTCAAGAGGAATAACTCGGCAATCTTTTCACGTTTAGCAAGTCAGAAAAGAGCTAAAAGATGACTCCATGATGACTTTTTCGTGTATTTACCGAGCCCGGAAAAGTATAAAATACAACTCGTTTTACTGTCGAAGCTGCGCAAGGGACCTGTCGCTACACAAGAAGTAAACGTAAAACCAATTTTCGACCAAAAATACATTAAAATACTCAAAAATAACCTTTTTGAAGCAAAAATGAGTTAAAAATCTTATAAATAGGGTGAAAATGTAAAATTAAAATTACTTTTACCATTTTACCTCTTGAAGAGTAAAAAGATTCCATTTGGGAGGCAAACTTCAGGCGGCGATTGCGATCAATCCAGGCAACCATTTGCGACCTCGTCAATTCCAGGTAAGAGGTGCTTCCCTTAGCTCCATTTTCATACCATTTTTAATTCATTTAGTTCCTGATTGGGCCCCAGCAAAGGGGGAATTGCAAAATTAGGGCTTCGCCCCATTGGCGCGGGTATCCAGCGTGGACCCGCGCTAATGGGGTAAAAAACCCAAGGGATCCGCGCCATTAGCGCGACTGTTTTAAGAACAGTCGCGCTAACCGCGTGACCCAATTTTTCCCATGTTTTTGCCCATCCAAAATGAATTTTCTCTGGATTAGAATTTGTCTAATGTTCTAATGAAGGCAATTTTGTCCTTGTGGGTGCAGGAAACAGGTCAAAATGGTGGTAGTATGGAAAGAGTGAGAACATGACATTGTTGATGCCTCAGCCATTGAGGATGAAGGGTGCATGAACGCCCTAAGGGACTGCGGCCTTAAGAAATTATTCCTTAAATCATCCATGCGGGTGCAACCCGAGTTGCTGCAATTTATCATTGATGCTTGGGATGTAGACGACCAAGTGTTTCGTCTGTGGAATCAGACCTTGGAGCTCGAGGTCTCCGACGTGTATTTCATTACAAGATTGTCGCAGAGAGGGGCGGTTCCTATCTTGACAGGCAGTAGACCTTCTGGGGAGAAGGTTGGTGAAGTGAAAGCTCGAGTGTTCCCCGAAGCACAATTCGAGCAGCAGAGTGCAAAGGTGTTGATCACCACCATCCGGGATTTGACGCTGAAAGCCATCCTCTTTACCATCAAACGCGCAGCTGGGGTACAAGCGCCCCATGAGGCCAGTAAGAACCACCTGATCCTAGCGACTGAATGCCTCAGTCCGACCGTTTTTAACTGGGCTGCTGCGGTGACTACTAACATTAAAAGGCAGCTCACTAATTGCAAGCGAGCTGAGACGAAACAATTTGCATACGGCTCCATCGTGGTATCATTCTTCCTGGAACGAATACCACTATTCCAGATTCAGAGAGCTGTGGTGGCAGATCCGTTGCCACAAGAGCCTAGAATGGCTCGCTGGGCAGCACTGATGCCCAGGGGAGGAGGAGGCCAGGAGATGTTCATGGCATCCGAGTTCTTCATATGGCTCCGACGGCAGTTCATCGTGATTCCAGGATTGGCCGTATGCAGGGACCCAGTTTCATGGGAGACCCAGACCTTCCACTACCAGAGGGGGAGGAATGGGAGGAGGAGCTAGGTATGTACTCCTTGATTTTGATGTTTTCTATTTTTTTTTGTCTTTTTCGATACATGCCTGTTCTAATAATGATTATATATGTACGCAGATGTGGGTCCAGAGCGACCAGCCGGACTATCCCCTATAGCGCGAAGAGGCCGACCCACAGCCGACCCACCGGCAGTGGGGGAGGAGTTGATTCATAATCTCGAGGGGCTTGCCCAAGGGATTCCTGGTTATGCCAGATTGGCAGATGTTCCTCTTGCTTACCAGAGGCATACATTAGGGGTGCCGACTCGCGTCCATCGTCTGCTGAGACGATTGGTGCGGGCAGTGATGTGTTATCATGAGCACCACCGTGCTTAGGCTTCTTAGACTTTATTTTCTGCATATATATTTTTTTAGAGACACGTGTCTCAGATGTACCGGGAACACAGACTCTATCCAGACATGTACATTCTATTTTTTGAGCGCCTCAGTGCGCCACACGATATATATATATATATACATGGTGTTTTTATTGTATCTTATGCTTCTCGTGTTTTTTTTATTTACATATTACGCAAATGTCTGTCCAATACATAATTAGCCAATGCATCGGTTACTGCATTAAGTCTTCTTGGAATGTGATGATAAGTAATGTAATCAAAATCTCTTTCCAATAACTTAACACGTAAATACAACCTTAAAATGCGATGATCTCTGACGGAATATCGCCCGTTGAGCTAGTGGACTACAAGTTGCGAATCTAAGTTTACAACCAATGAGCGGATTCCAAGGTTAATCGCCTCGACTAATAATTCAATTACAGCACTATATTCAGCCGCATTGTTTGTTGTACAACCCAGACACACTCCTTGAATATCTATAAACTCACCATGAGGATCATAGATCACCCATGCCGCAGATGATAGATTACGAGTACTGCGGGAAGCACCATCAGCGAAACCAACGTAAGGTGATCCAGACATCTGTTCAAGAAGCAAAAGACACAATAAGCGGTGATAATGCCGACACACTGAGATAAAAAATAAACAAACACACACCACACTGTTAAAAAGCACATGCATGTATAAAACAAAAGAGAGCGCGCTTGGACTCAGGCATAATATTTCTTAAGATATAGCCCATTGCGGGGCCTGTCCAAGGTATTGCCTTCATAATCTATCAGCTCATAGGCACCTTTTTGTAAAACGCTTTTCACAATATAGGGCCCGTGCCACATTGGCTCGAGTTTTCCTGCTCCTAGCTTATCATTAGCTTGATCATAGAGCAGTAATAGATCTCCCTCGATGAAAGAGCGGGGATTAACGGTGTTATCGAAGTGAGTTTTCACTCGCTTCTTTTGAGCTTCGATAGCTAGGGAGGCTAGACGACGTGTCTCATCTAGTCGATCCAAGTAAAGAAGCCGCTCTTCTACAGGAGTAGTATCGGGGAGTAACTCGACGGCTAACTTGAGTGAAGGAATCTCACACTCAATGGGAAGGGTTGCCTCCAGTCCATATACTAACTGAAAAGGGGTGAAACTGGTGGCGTCCTTCACGGAGGTCCGGTAGGCCCACAAAGCGAAGAACAACATCAAATGCCAACTAGACTTGTGCATGCCAACAGTTCTTTGAAGCATCGTGACCAAGACCTTGTTCATGGCTTCCACTTGACCGTTTGCCTAAGGATAGTACGGAGTCAACATTCTAGCTCCTTGGTTTATCAGATCCAACAAAGACAGGGGAACCAATTTCTTCTCAGTCTTAAACTGCAGCATCTCTCTAATGGCCTCAGGGGTGATGTAGAATACAACTGAGCCTGAAGGGTCAAGCACAGCTCTCTGAGTGGGATCATAACATACAGCACACAGGTGAATTAGGTCAGGGAATTGGTTGAACTGAGGAAGCCTGAAGATTGGGAGGAAGGAATCCCAAATGCCCAATATATCTGTCCCATCTACATGCTTGGCCTTTAATTCATTTAGCAGGTGGAGGTGGAACTTGCTGTGTGTTAGGGAGTCTTCTGAGATTTGATAATCTAAGTCTACCAAATCCTGCCACTCCAATTATCTCTGAGGGGCATTCAAAGGGGAAACATTGAGGGCCACAGGTGCTACTGGAGTCTCCATAGTTACTTAAGAACTCTGTTGTGTGTGTAAACTGATGTTGCTAGGCTGAGTAACAGAAAAAGTATTGCTTGGACAAAGAGGTGAATTGAGAAACAGAGGATGATAGGGTAAACTTGCAGCAATTGAAATACTGCACACAGTTACTTGAGAAGGTGAACACTTGTCTTTAACAGACCTTTCTCAGTAATTAGGTGTGAGTTCCGGGTTTCCTGTTCACGACTGCGCGAACAGAATGTAGGTTTCAATGAGAGTTTTGTTTTAAATGGGCTCAGCTAGTGAATTTCGACCATTCAATTTTCAATGGGAACTGGGTGCAGGGAATTTTGCCGGTGAATTATGTGTTTTTCAGTGTCTTAAGTGAGTTCTTAGCTATTGCAGGCAAAAACCAGGCTCAGAGAAGATTTGCAGGGATAAATACCTGGTAAACGCGACGGTCCAGGTCACGAATGCAGGTGGGTAGGCGCGCCGAAGGTCTCCAGGTCGATTTGAGCAGGTTGGTGCAATTTTGGACGTAAAATGCATGCAGAGGGCGCAACAACAGTTTTTGCAAAAAGTGCAAAAAATGCGAAAAATTGACAAAAATATGGATTTTTGGGACATTCGCGCCCTTTTTGGATGACGTCAGCATGACGTCATCGGGTGGGTCAGGGTCGGATGACGTCAGCATGACGTCATCAGGTGACGTGGCGGCTTATGAGTGGTCCACGGGGGCGGTGAGGTGGCGGACAAGTGAAGCAATGGTGGACAGGGTGCGCGGACGCGGCGATGACGCAGGCAGTGACACGGCGATGACGCTGGTAGGCGGATTGGCGAAAAACCGGAAACCACAGTGGTATCATATTGCACCGCTTATGATACGGAAGGGAATCTGTCAGAGGGGGCTCCGATACGCTGTGGGGGTGACGCGTGGCCGAGGCCTGACGTCAGCCTCTGACAGATATCGGACGATATCTTTCGGGCGTCGGGGCCGGTCTGATATCCACGTCAACCATCGGATGAAAAGCGCCCGATCGCACGGTCGACGGGCCGATGAACTGTGCGGATGATACGGCGTCGGGCAAGTAATAAACAATTATTTTTCACAGTATTTGTGCCCGGCGGGACCCTTAGAATTATTCGCGAATTGCATGGTTTTCTAATGTATTTTTATAAAGGCGCGCTAATCACAAAAACTTAGGAAAAATGGGTTTTTTCATGAAATTTATTTGCAAAATCGCGCGCACCTCAAAACTTTGGATAAATGCAAAAACAATGGTTTTTCAATGTATTTTTGTATCAAACACGCATAAATCCCGAACTTAGGATAAAGCGAAAAAGTGGGTTTTCAAGGTATTTTTGCCTTTTGAGCGGGTTAAAGGGTGCAGATGGGTTTTTTCCAAGGTTCCATAGGCAAAATGAAGGGTTGACTAGGTAAATGAATTCTGAGGGAGATAAAGAGGTAAGGCTTGCGTTCTTAAACTAACCAGATGTCAATTTAATTCCCTAGTAGTGAATCATATGGCTATAATGCCAA